>JAMZAV010003530.1:0-64789 GCA_024449915.1 Sweltsa coloradensis
CCTTTCCCCGGGGCAAAACAACTTGGATGGGAGGCACCCCCGATGTGCACAGTTGTGGCAGAGGGTCAATGGTGTAAAAATTTTATAAGAAAAAAATAGATTCACTTTCTGGATGGAAAGGAAATACAATTAAAAAATTGTTATTCAAATTAGAGTTCAGGACTATCGATACTTTGACTTATGAATTTTATTTTTTTTCTGTTCATAGGCATCTATAGTTGGGTTCCATTCAAGAAAGGTCTTATACGTGGCGTTCGTAATAGGTATTGTTGTGTTTGTTCATGGCAAAAAAACGTAAGAAAGATGTCCCCCAACCACATGCTATTTGAATTGGACGAAATCTGCGACCGCCATGGAGGCTGATATCGTTTGCTGACGGCTTTCGACTGAGCGTCGAAATGCACGGAATCAAGTACAATAACTCATAAGGTATGTGAACATAACGATAAGGACTTTTCAATGATCCATATTCCTATCCATTATCACTCAGTGTGTTTTTGTTTTTGTTTGTGTATAGGAGACGGAGATAGCAGCGTGCACAAACGCTTACGAGACATCGCTCCTTATGGGCCTAATCTTCAGGTTGAGAAGGTAGAATGCCGCAACCATGTTTTGCGCAATTATATAAACAAGTTGAAAGAACTAAGTACACGTACAAAGTCTGGATTCCCCGTACCAATTCGGGACCTTCTCAAACAAAATTTGCTCCGACTGGCCGTGTACACTCTAAGAAATCTTGGGTGATTTTACCATTATACGAGGGCAACAATCTACAATTATGAAATGGTGAAGTCGTCTTCAACTCTCATAATCCGTAGAACTACCATTTATATTAAAGAATCCATTTTTTCCGTTTTATAAATGAACGCGAACCGCAAAATTTTGAGATGATTTAACATTAATCTGCCGAGATTCGACGTTAACTTAGTAGCAACTACCTATTTACGGGGGCCCGGGTTAATCTCCTATTTTGTGAGGTAGATTTGCGGGCAGCATATTGTTACAGCACGGTATTTCTGGGAGAGATCACTTATATGCAAATGGCTGATGTACTATAATGTTCCCGGCAATCTACTATTTATCGCGACAGGCGAATCTCCCATTTTGAAAGGTAGATTAGCAAGCACATATTGTTACGCACGATTTTTTCTGCGAGAGATCATTTATGTGAGAATGGCTTATGTACTATAATGTTAGCGGAAGCCTACTATTTTTCGGGGGCGGGTGAAATCTCCCATTTTGAAAGGGTAGATTCGCAGGCCGAATATTGTTACAGCACGATATTTCTGCGAGAGATCACTTATGTGAGAATAGCATAATGTACTATAATGTTACCCGAAAAACAACTACTTGTCGCGGCAGGTGAATTTTCCTTTTTGGGTGAGGGTAAATTGGCAGGCAGCATATTGTTACAGCACGATATTTGTGCGAGAGATCACCTGCATCTGGATGTTTGATGTACAATATGTATCATTCAACCTATTTATCAGGGCAATTCGTTTTGCTAAAGCCCGTTTATCAATGACCAGTTAGTGTTTGGTTTCATCAAAACCTACCATTAAACCAAAAAATAACGGGGTCATTGAAATCTGGCACCTAAGAGAAACACTTTAAGTTTTTGACCCTTGCACTCATAACAAATAAATAAAACCCAAAACATAAATATAAAACATAAATCTCACGGACATATTATCGAGCTTCGCAACAGGCAGCCCTTTGTTTGAAGACTACAAGCACCGATCATATATAAAGTTATGCTCATATACATCAAATGTGTAGTATTAATTCCTGCTTCCATTTAACCATTGAGCTATTAAAAAAACCGTATACTTATAAGCAAAAAACTGAACCATATGATTAAATTATAGAACACAATAATAATACATGCTTTATTAATAAAGGTGGGGCCACAGAGCAAATTTGCACAAAGCCTACGATATTTGCGTCGATTTTGCTGTTGTATCTATAGGAGGTAACTCCCTCTCGTACTCAGCGTCTTCTGTGGCGAAACGGTCTGAGTCTTTGCTTACAGTTGGAGAGTACCAGTTGGATCGAGTTCGAGTCACCATGAAAAATCTTGTAACTTTATAATCGTGTCAAATTAACATGTGCTGTGTATCCATTTACAGATGATCGATTGCTGAAGAATTTTATGATTTGAATAGTATAAATACAATAATTAAATGATTAAATAAATCTACTTTTAATTTTTAGTTTGCTTATTTGCTCCTAGATCGCGTTACAGGCGCTTAGACAATTATGCGTTTGACTACAGGAACGAATGATCTACAATTATGTGAGTGTAGTTTGCACACAAGAAAACTATGTTTGACTAGCGGAACTAGCAAGCTACATTATATAAGGGAAGGCTGTGCACGATGTAAATAACGTTTACTGAAACGAAACATACGATCTACAATAATGTGAGTGTAGTTCGCTCACAAGAATAGTACGTTTGACTACAACGGAACGAATGACCCTACAATTATGTGAGTGTAGTTCACTCACAAGAATAGTACGTTTGACTACAACGGAACGAATGATCTGCAGTTATGTGAGAGTGGTTTGCTCATAATACATATCATAGGTGACTAAAATGGGACTGGAGATCTACCATTATTGGAGGACTTTCTAGCATTCAGGTGTAGTAGATTGTTCATAGCACGTATGCGTACATCTACCATTATATGGTTGGCAGCTCCTCTTGCCAATAACATAATTGTAGATAAATACGGCAAATTTTCCTTACAGTGTAGCTTGTTTCAAAGGCAATTGAGTTTAGGTCCAAACAAGAAAATGCCCTGTATCTGCGCATTCGAGAACTTACTCTGGACATCGAAAACGGACCGAGCCATGTATTTGGCCATCACCAAAACTGTGGTCTTCGCGGATACTTCTGCACTGGACCTAAAGAAGGTGAGGTGAACATGGTCCCGGAAATGAAAGAATGTGGTTTGTTCAAAGAGCTCACGAACATTGTGGCCGTCAGTGTATCTCGCCACGCTGCAAGTCTAATCCAAGACAAGGACAATAATGCTTGTGAGCAATACAATAGCGTAGTCAACAAGTTTTTGGGGAGCCGGCGAATTAATTACGCAATGCGAGGAATGTACCAGGCGCGATGTGAAGCTGCTGTGGTATCTTTCAATGCTGGTCCACAGTATCACAGGCTCATTCACAAGACAATGATGAGTGATTCTAGTCCAGGTAAGAAAGTGTTTCAAATTAATTTTTAAGCATATATGGGAACATCTTTAAAACACTAGTAACTACTAACTAGCTACCTTTGCTATTTCAGGAAAGCTAACCAAAAAGCTCGTCGAACGTAAGCAGCAGACTCTAGATCGTTCTAGGAAAAGACGACTGGAATACCCAACGTCCAGTCGTCCTCATAAGCGACCTCGCACCGTAGGTGGGCCTGACGAGCACTACGGCTTGCTGGACACAGTTGCCACTGAGGATCTCAGTCCCAACGAGTTGGAGGCAAAAAAGAGGTCTTTTCTAGCAGGTCTGCAGATGTCTGATGCTCAACGTAGTGACATAGAGAGGCAAACAGTCAACCAGGCAAACAGCAACCTCTGGTACTGTGAGAGGCGCAAACGGCTAACAGCATCCAACTTTGGAACCATCTGCAAGATGCGTCCAACAACATCATGTAAAGGGACAGTACACAACATCTTGTACAACACTCTCAGCCTGAAAGCTTTCGATCATGGGATAAGAAATGAGCCGATTGCCAAGCAACTCATGGCTGAAAAGCACGGTATCGTCGCTGAAAACTGTGGACTTTTCATTGACAAGGACTTACCATTCCTAGCAGCCAGCCCAGGTATTCAGAGATTCGAACAGGTTACTGTTTCAGTTTTTCGGTGTATGTTGATATAATCGTAACCATGATTATTCCTTAAAACATAAATAATTTTTATAAGCCTAATAATTATTAACAAAAATTAATTTTAAATTAGGTATTTACTATTTAGCTTAGTTTAGTTTATTTGGATTAAGGGCACATCAACCGTCAGGCCAGAGTGCGCTACGCTCATAGGGGTTGTGGGGAGGAAAATTCCGTGCAAGTCAGAACCAGCCACGGGTGTAGAAAAGTGGGTTTTCACGGCGCGGTATCGTCATCGTCTGTGTCATCGTTCGTGTTGTCATGGTCGTCGGGGAGGTTGTCAAGGGAAGCGGGCAAGGTCCTCGACGACGATCACCAGAGCTCGCCTCGTTTCCCCTAACCAAAAAAGTTTTTTTCTCGATTTGGTTAGTCGGGAAACACTCCGGTAGGTGTAATTTTTTTCCCGGTCGGGTGGCGGGGGGGGGGTAATTTCTAAATTGTAGTAATTTTTTTGTATGTAAGCTGATGACTGTTTGACATAAAACGCCAATTGGGTCAATATCAACGGGCAGTCAAATCAAATGGCAATCAACTGCCAATGGTCATCAATTGGCATGTCAAATAATATGAGTTGGATGCAATTGTCTACCTAGTTTCATCATTGGACAATAATTATTTATTAAAATGATTTTCAGATGGTCTGGTTGGAGTTGATAAGATTATTGAAGTGAAATGTCCAATTTCCGCTGAAGACTTCTTAACGCCAATTGAAGCTATCCAAAGTAAAAAGGTACGTACTTTTACCAGTATGCAAAAATAATGTTCTCACCTGGCAAAGTTCTCAGTGGATTTTTTTTTTATATTTTCTCAATGATAGTAATAATAACAGTACTAGGGCCTAATACTTTTAAACGCGCTATGTAAGAAATTATATTTTATAATTAGGATTACAAAATATAACCATGAATGACATAATTTTCAGCTCGCCTACTGTGACTTGGTTGACGGCAAGCTGATCCTCAAGCAAAACCATTCCTATTTCTACCAGGTGCAGGGTCAGTTACATATAACTAAACGACAATCGTGCTATTTCGTGATATATACGAAAAATTGGATGTCATACCAAATCATAGAAAGGAACGACGAATTCTGGAATAGTAAGATGGAAGTTCATCTGAAGACGTGCGTATGCCTACATTTATTCATACGAGGAAACTTACATTGTGAAAGCAGATTTTTTTGCAACGTAAATGTTACTTATAACGCTTTTATTTTCTAGATTTTACATGGAATGTTTATTACCAGAAATTGTCAACCCACAATATTCCAAACGATTAGTACGTGGGGACATTCGGGATTCAACTAGAATCTTGGAAGCAATGCGTAAATCTGAGACTGAAAAGTTTGAGAATGAGAAGCGGAAGAAAGAAAAGAAGAAATAGGACAAGGTGTGCGTGTTGTCTCCATAGAAATAATTGTTTGCAATTATTTTACATCACGTTATCGGACTTCGACAACTTTGAGGTCACAGCAACATAATATTGAATGGACAAACCCCTCCCATTTGGCAAAACATAAATATAAATTGCATTCACACTTATTCATGTATCTATGTATGTATCTGTGTATTTATGTATTGAGTAGGCCTACCTATGTGAATTGAGTATGCGAGTCCAAATGCAATTTAAAGTTGTCTTAGTGTATCATCCCCCATACCTACATTACTAAAAAGGTATGAAAAAAAACATTTTGAGCTTCCTCTTTATAAATCTTTATTTAAGTAATAATATTACTTGGTCAGTGCGACAATCAAGTTATTTTATCAGTGTTAAGACGATGTGAATTGATTCATAGGCCTATTATTTTTGTATTCGTAAACCTTTACACCATGCACCATATAACAGATGGGAGCTCTAATTGAAGGAGTGTAGAACGGAAAACCTTCGTTAAGAAAGAGATGTTTAGAAAGACGATGTTTTAGTTAAAATATATAATTCATTGATTTCATTGCACTGTGTGTTCTACAAAAATGAAAGATTTTCCACAATACCAAATTTTTGGGATGCGCTATACTGCAGGCCAAAATTATATAGGCAATATTATCCCAATAATAACTGAGAATGTTATGCATTGTATATTTGATTTATTTCGCTACAGTGTTGATTGCATATCGTACGTCGTACAGTGTGTATTTTTAATTTTTTTATTCATTATTTTTCATTAGTCTATCAAAGTGATTGATAAAATTTAAATGCATTCTTTGCAACAATGATTTGGTTTAAACTTATTTGTGATATACCATTTAGGGGGCTTCGATTCCCTATGCTGCCTCCGACGTCCTTGTCCGGGCATCTAGGCAGTTTCCTATCTCCAACGCATTAGCTGTAGCGATAGTGTTTTGTTTATGTTGTGTAGAACCCAGGCAGGGACTGAGTCATTCATGTATTTATTGCAAGGCGTGCGTTCGGTATCAGCGGCTCCAGCAATACTTCCCCTCGCTCGCGAAGGACGCACACGCGCTAAGAAACCCGACTAGTCCCCGCCTCCTGGTACTGACAGCTGCCGGTAATTTTATCTCCTTCGCTCGACATTTGACTTGGGCCAACCTTGAACAGCCCTCTTAAGGATGTTAGCTACTGCTTTCTGCTAACATCTAATACGTCAGTTTCAATCGGCCCGCGATTCTGACCAGAGGGTGGGGCTACAATTCATATTTTACATGGACATTAAGGTATAGTAATATAGTCTCTTTTGAAAAAAAAGTTGAAAAAGTTTGCTGGAAGGCTTCCAAATAAAGGTTTTAAAATAAGCCTTATACACTAGGGATACAATCAAAAAGTAACTATAGTTACTTGACACTTGTTGCGGTACAAGCAGAGTTAGGCGGGAAAGTGCGATAAGTAAACAAATATAGGGACCCTTTTAAATTTTTCTTCTTTGTGTGGAACGAGGAAAGGTGTCATTATACTCGCATAAAACAAATCAGAAACCGTCCCTGGCCTAGGCCCAGATGTAGAAAATTATTTATAAACAAAAGTGTAGGTCTAAAGTTCCATTAGGCTATAGGATAGATAAATAAATACTTACACTACATGTTTGACAAGCCCTAGGCCTTTCTTAGCCAACCCTAGGCCAGCACAACCTTGTTTTGACACACTTCCCGCACAAATAACTAGTTTTGATTACTACAAGCCTAATGCAGACAAACAATGGTATGATAGTCCTAGGCTATTCCAAAATTTACGGCAATAATAAGCCTTTTCTTTTCTATTAATCAACCCCACGCAATCTCCAGTCACTTTTAAATGAAAATGTAAAACAAAAGTTTGTAAAAATTTTTAGTAGTACAGTAAGATCTCTCTTATCCGATTTGGGATGAGACCGGGGGCACCTGGGATTTGCGAAAAACTCGGATGGCGCGGATCAATTGTTTATTTGCTCTCGTAGCATAGCCTGATGTGGTAAAATGTTTATATGACACATGTAATGGATAAAGGAACAAAAAATACACACGATACACTTCATACAGGGTATCTAAATGATTTAATAGCTTGTAATTCAAGCTCACGAACACACTACACAATTAGGCCTACATGTCGTAATAAAAACGTATGTCGGGCCTAGCCTAGGCCTAAACTCGACGCAGTAGGCCTAGGCCTACAATGCAAACATAGCCTGGCCCTAGCTCTCTTTCTCATTGGGAAAAACCTCTCACTACTATGCCCGCGCGGAAGCTCACGACGCAAGATAAGTCTGGGAAAGAAATAAGATAAGCCCAGGAATAACAATTCAATGCGTCGTGATTACGAATTTCGTGGAATCGGTTGAAACATGATTGCATCTAGTTCCAAAACGCCATCTTGAACAGCTGTGTGTGAGATGGCTGGATCGTATGCGCACGCGCAGGCGCGCGACGCACACTGACCCTCTATATGCTCAGTGGGGGGCACTGACGCTTACCGGCGATGCGCCCGACGCACACTGACCACTGAACTCTATACGCTCAGTACACTGATGCACACTGCTCGAAAGTCGAGATATATCGCCGATCTATCTTTTGCACTCACTCGTAAGGCATGCCTAAAATGTATGCGAGTACATTTAAAAAAGTGCGGCGGGCGTCTGTAATTATTTTTATGTTTTATTTACGTATTTAAAACTTTAATTTTTTTTTTTTTTTTTTGCGGCTCGGTTAACACGGAACATCGGATAAGAGGAGATCGGATAAGAGAGATCTTACTGTATCTATGCTTTTGATTATCTGATGATTTACATGGCTGTGGATGCAGTGAAATAGGTGTAAAATAACATTAGTTGTGCGTTTGTTGTTACATGGGAAAGTTTTAATTGGATGTGAGTTGCCTAGACTTAACCAGTCCTTATACCGTCGTTATACCATGGTTATACCACCTATACCCAGGATGTACATGAATCCGGGCCTAGATATTTTTACATCCTATTGTTATTGCTAATACCATAAAATTAAATCAACTTTGATAAAAATATTATATTTTAACAAATAATTTTGTAATGGAACTTGAAAAAGTAATGAGATCACACACATAACAAAAACTTGTAGAAATACAGCCAAACCTTACACACTCAAAAGGAATGAGATCTAAAAAAAGGGCCAAGCTCATCTACCCTTCCACATTTGCGCATTCTTAATTCATAAACGTACAGTGTCCCATAACAGCATCCTCGAAAAGCTTGGCAAAATAGAATTTGCGTGTTTACGTTTAAATTAATTAAAAAAAAGAACTTGGATAAACTATTACGTTAAATTGTGTGAGAAACATGTAGAGATAGGGTAGGAGACCAACAGCTTACCTGAAGTGGAGTAGGCGCGCCGTGATAGAAGACATAAACACAAATAAACAAATAACACTACATTTCAAACGTTTTCGGTCTACGTGACCTTCCTCAGTGAGTAGAGAAGAGTTACTGAGGTGAAAAACTAAAGCTAGGTAGCCGTTGGCTAGGGTGGGGGTGGGGTGAAGTGAAAGATGAGTGGGGGGTGTGGAATGGGTGACAGGGAGGGGGAGAGAGGAGGAGAGGGAGGACTACCTAAGGTTTAAGTTAGGTTTGTGGCGCGATTTGCAAATCCATTGGTAGGCCAGTTCCCATCTTCTCAGTTCTCCATCGTGTACAGTGGGAGGGAGTGACCTGATGACACAAACTGTGAAACAGGTCACGAAGGGAAGGCCATGCCATTGGCATGCAATGCCACAGGTTTCTCGAGGTTCTCCTCTCTTACATCCTGTCTGGGGCCCATTCATTCGGGTTCGGAGAGTATTAGTGGTAAGTCCAACATACTCGGCGGGACATCGGGTGCATCGAAGTTGGTAGACGATGTTGCTAGTGCCACAGTTGTTGTTGTTGCGTATGCAGTGGGCAGAGAAGGTCTTGACTGGTTCATGCATGGGGCACGTCTTGCATCTGGGTCTGTGGCAAGGGGAGGAACCGTGCATGACCGCTTCTCCTTGTTGGATCTTCTGTGGATCTCTCCTCACTAATAAGTCACCAAGGTTGGGGGGACGCTTGAATGCCACCCTAGGGATATTCTGGCTGAGATCTTGAGTCATGGGTGACGCAGCCAGGATGTGACTCCCCCCTTGAAGGATGGCATTTAAACGTTGGAGACCAGGGTGCCACCTGGTGACTAGCGGGACGATGTCGGTCTTGGTGTTAGGTTGAGTGGGTGGTGGTGTGACGGTGTGCTGTCTGGTCAGTCGTTGATGGACCTGTTCCTCCGAATAACCTCTGTTGACGAAAGCACGGAGTATCTTCTGGAGGTAGCACTCCAGATCCTGTTCCGTGGAACAAATTCTGCGACCGCGGGCAGCCAGCGAGGAGGGAAGGGAACTTTTTCGTGTGGGCAGGGTGGCAGCTTTCTCTGTGTAGGTACAGCTGTTGGTTGGTAGGTTTGAGATGAACCCCTGTCCTGATGATCCCATTCTCCAAGTGGATGTCGATGTCTAGAAAGTTGACTTTCTGCCCAAAAAGAGTCCCACGTGAATTTCACCGGATAATTGCTGTTCAGGGTCTGGAGCGCCACCTTCAGCGTGTCCTTCTCCATGGGGCCAGATGAAGAACATGTCATCAATAAAGCGGAGATAGCACATTGGTTTTGAGAGGTTGGCTTGCCCAAAAGTTTTCTTCGAGTCGACCCATGAATAAGTTGGCATACGATGGGGCCATCCTGGTACCCATCGCAGTGCCCTTGACCTGGATGTATTGGCGGTCAAGGAATCTAAAGTTATTCATGGTGAGAACCATTTGGGCAAGGGAAACTAAGAAACGGGTGTTGGGTTTGGTCCCTGGTGGTCGTTTGTCTAGATAGTACTCTAGGGCTATAAGTCCATGGCCTATAGGGATGTTGTTGGTATAAAGTGAGGTCACGTCAATAGTGACTAGGATCGAGCCCTCAGGTAAGGGACTAGGGAGGGACTTGAGTTGGTCAAGGAAGTGAAAAGAGTCCTTGATGTGTGAGTCAAGTCCCTCCACAATAGGCCGCAGGTGGAAGTCTACCAGGGCTGAAATCCGTTCTGTCGCGGAGTCATAGCTAGAGACAATGGGCCTGCCAGGGTTCCCTGGTTTGTGAATCTTCGGAAGCAGGTAGAAAAATGAGGTGCGTGGTGAGGGTGGGGTGAGTAGGTTTATGGTGGCATCAGTTAGACCTTGAGACTTGCCGTGCAGGTTGAGAAACGTGACGATAGATTCTCTATGGGTAAACGACAGATCTGTTTGGACTGGTCGGTTAGGTGTCAAGGTATAATCGCAAATTCTATTTTGCCAAGCTTTTCGAGGATGCTGTTATGGGACACTACGTTTATGAATTAAGAATGCGCAAATGTGGAAGGGTAGATGAGCTTGGCCCTTTTTTTTAGATCTCATTCCTTTTGAGTGTGTAAGGTTTGGCTGTATTTCTACAAGTTTTTGTTATGTGTGTTATGAATGACATAAAGGGATAGGGTGCCAACAGCTTACCCTAAATGGAGTAGGCGCGCCGCGAAAGATAACATATAAACAAATACACAATTAAGGTTATGTAGAAAGAATGCCAATCGGCTGGAGTACACTGGTTTTAGATAGGATCCAACAGCTTCCCTTCAAAAAGTGATGGTGGCTGTTGAGTTTATTGAAGAATATAGCAACACAAAAAAGCAGCAAAATAGCAGAAAAATACGATCGTATTTTTCTGTTTTGTATATTATGTTTGTGTTGCTATATTTTTCAATAAACTTAAACTCAACAGCCACCATCACTTTTTGAAGGGAAGCTGTTGGATCCTATCTAACACCAGTGAAATACACAATTAATTGTTTAACATATTTATTATTTACTCGATTGTAGGTCGCACATAGAATTGAAAATTGAAAGGTCTAAAAGTGGGGTGCGACTTACAATCGCATGCAAACTTTTTTGAAAAAAAATATTGTTGGTTTTCAATAGATACCGTAATGATGTTCCCAAACGAAAACTTCATGTACACCAAGACGTGCAGAGTCAGCTAATCACAGAACAATTAACATTCAACGCAAATACTCTCGTAACTGAAGACGTAGGCCTACTACCTACTACGCGATGCAATCCGGAAGTCAACTCGTCGGCTGTTGGAGACAGGCTGGGCCGGCCAGCCCAGTCACGTGGTGCGCGCGCATCTCCTTTGTCGGACGCTGCAGCCAGCCGGCAAGTTGTTTTCGCTCGTACTACAGACCGTTTAAAACACTTTTCCAAATTCAAAACGTCGGGCGGAATAGTTTGCGGAAAAGTTGCGGAAAAGTTCTTCGAAGTAAAACCACACTATTTCACACGTAAATTGACCGTAAAGGCTTAGTCCTTTCGAATTACGAAATAAACCAAAACTAATACAGTGGAACTTTAAATTTACGTACCTTGAATCACCGAATTCCTTGATTGTGTAAAGTTTTTTGTTGGTCCCAAAAATTTTCCCATAAGGACAATGTTAAATTTTCCTTGAACTAACGTACCTTGTACCTACGTATTACGTGACTTTACGTATCGTATTTCAAGTCCCGAGTCATAATATATGGCCTCGAATTTACGTATCTATGCTGCCGAACGCTGTGGGGAACGAGGGAGGTTGTTATTTATTGGTCCAAGTGCCGCCCGCTTTGACAGCTCAACACATGCCGCCGACCGCATGGGTAATAATGCAGTCCCTTTCCTCCCCCCTCATTAGCAGCAGTCTGGCAATGTGAGAAGGTCGAGTGGATCACAGTTCGCACCCCCCCCCCCCTCCCACCCATACGATCGTAGTATTTCAGCACTGCCGACAAACGCAGCCCGATACTTGACCTGGCCTACCCACTCCACTACCGGCCTCTTTTCCCGACGAGCTTGAATGAGTGAGCATATGAATCAATTGATTGAGGAATCAAGCACATGATTCTATGACATGTGATCATTTTATTGTATGGGACGAAATCGACAGAAGTCTTGAGTAGCCAGCCTCAGTTTAACAAGTGTTTAGTGTTGTATTGATTGACATCATCATTCATTGATTAAAAACAATGATCCTGCAATTATTATCGCGTAAGAAAAACACGGCACTGCTGAGAGAGAATGTGAAGTGTTACTGTGTCTGAGCTAGCTGGCCGGCCGGCCGAGAGAGGAGAGAGGAGAGTGAGAGCCTCGGCAGCGCGAGTGCGAGGGGAGGGGTAACCGGTCTCGTAGGCGGCAGCTGCCGGCTGACGGGGTGGGGTGGGGAAGTGAACCTGACACACAGCTTCACAAAAGATCGCGCTTGCTGGAAGGAAATAGAACCGTGGATGCGGGAATTTTTAACATTGTGTGTAAATGGGACTTTTGCAAAAACTTTTCAAATATAGCGATCATGGCGAGAAAACGGACGATGCGGGAACAATCCATAGGGGTTTTACTGCATTTTATTTACTTCATAATAAACTTGGCGTGTGCACATTGAATTGAGATAAGTATTAAAATGTTGTTTGTAGTTTATTTTTACGTTTTGAAGATTTTATGGAATTTCCAGCTGCTCTCTATGTTTTTTTCCGCTCGTGCGATTTATTCACGGAACAGAATAATACACAGCATAATTACCCATCCCCTTCCCGCGCGAGGCCGGCCACCGTGATGTCGCGTAAACAATGCTAGCTACACTACACTCGTCTTTGTGAAGGTGAAGGTCGTTCTTCGCGGAAGTCTTGTCTCTGTGAAGTTCGATTTCAGCGTGTTTTAAAGATTCAGCGGCGTTATTTTAAGTGTCCAATATTTATTACGTGACACTGACAGCATTCGGAGATAAAATACATAGCGGGCGGGCGCGAGCACCAATGAATGGACTGATTACGTAAGTTCGGCATGGGGGTGGGTGGGAGGGGGGGGCACTGAGATAGCGACGAGGCAATTGACCTTGAGCTGCCTACGATCCGATATCAATTACACTACGCAGATGTGTCACATAAACAATTCGTATCGGTGCTTGATGTTACTCCTGCTTGCGATTGCACACACGAAGCGAGCGCCGAGTTAACGATGTCTTACCATCCGATGCCACCTATAAGCAAACAAACTCACTTCCTGCAGCTTCCATGCTCATAATCCAGCATAGGCGCTACCTAGGGTAGTTTGAAGCACTCAAGTTGATGTTGTCACTTTTTTGGTACAGTAGGCGGCAATTTTGAAGGTTTTTTGAATTTACGAATTCCTTGACTTTAAGTATTTTTTTTGCCTCTAGTTAAATTCGTAAATTCAAAGTTCCACTGTACACTTTAAAACCCTATAGGCCTATACTGATCGTCGGGACCGATGTTTTTATTCAAAATACAACATTTTTCGAGGTATCCGAGTTTGAATTAGCGAGGGTTTACTTTACTGTACCACTGAACAAGACTTACCAACTGCATAATATTTTGACAGCATCCTAGGACTTCTTTGGACCCAAGGCTGATGTGATGTTGATGTTGAGGGGTTACTTACAAGGTAACCCTTTTTTATTTTACATGTAATTAAGAATTTCAGGGCATGTCTACCTGCATATTATAATTTATCTTTTATCTCACAAGTAATTGACTTTGGAATATCTGACCACTACGCACAAGAAATTGCAATACAATTTCAACAATATCAGCTACCTCAAACTACCAAAATTATACGTCTAACAAATGTCAAATCCTTAAATAACCTAGCTGAAAGCTTAACAGAAGAAAATTGGGAGTGTGTAACACAAGCACATACAGCAGATGATAAATACAATGAATTCTCAAACAAATGCTCTCCTATTATAATGAAAATTGCCCTTTAAAAACAATAAAAAATAAATCAACCTATAAATTGCAGAATTGGCTAACCAAAGGTATTAGGTTTCAAGTACAAATAAAAGAAGTCTCTTACATATTAAATCTCATTTCGCAAATGTGCCATTTTTGCAAACATATATCAAAACATACTTGAGAATTTACAAAAAGGTTCTAAAAAATGCAAAAATTGGCCACATAAGAGAAATCATAACAACTACAGACAATAAATCAAAATCTATATGGAACGTAATAAATACAGAAATAAATCGTAAACCGAAAAAGCGCCATGAAAATATAACTTTACTCAATAACAAAAACTCATTAATAAATGACGCCTTTGAAATTGCCACTACCTTCAATAAGTACTTCACGACGGAAGCATCTCTATTAACAAATAACATAACTTGGCCTACTTGCGGAAACAATAAAAACCACAATTTTCAAACTTACCTAACAAAGACAAACAAAAGCCCAAGTAACTCCCTTTACTTTTATGAAACAACCCCAAATGAAATTAAAGATATAGTACTAAAACTAAAGCCTAAATACTCTACGGGAATCGATGATTTGTCAATTATGGTATTCAAAAGATGTATCAATGAATTAGCTGAACCATTATCTGATATTTTCAATACTTGCCTGGAGGACGGTGTCTTTCCCCAAGCATTGAAAATATCAAAAATAATCCCTATATTCAAAAAAGAAAATAAACATATAACCAGTAACTACAGACCAATATCCATTCTTCCAGCAGCTTCAAAAATATTAGAAACCATAATATACACACGAATGGTCTCATTTTTTGACGAGTTTAATACCATAACAGAGAGGCAAAATGGATTTAGACAAGGCAAATCAACAAGCGACACAATCAGTAGATTTCTTAAAACTGTTGTCGGAGCAGTAGACCTAAATTTACCCACATTGGGTATATTCTGCGACCTCACAAAAGCGTTTGATTGTGTTGACCATACAATACTACTAGCCAAACTAGAGTACTATGGCATACGTGGGAATGGTCTAAAGCTTATAACTTCTTACCTGACTGACCGACTGCAATGCGTCGAAATAACTGAACTAAAAGACAACAAACTTACAAAGACTAGATCTGACTATGAAAAAGTAATTTGTGGCGTTCCACAAGGATCAATTCTTGGCCCACTATTTTTTATCATCTTTGTTAATGATCTACCTGATAACATCGAGGATGCAGAGCTTTTTGCAGATGACTTCACTACAAGTATTACCGCTAATGAGACAATACAACTTCAAGAGAAGGCAGATAAAAGAATTACCGAATCCACCGAATGGTTTACGGTGAACAAACAACTGCTAAACTCATCAAAACCAAATTTATTCAATTCCATTCATTCCAAAAAACAAATCACTCAACCAAATACCTTGCATTACAAATTCACATGATAAATCCACAGTAGAATCATCTACACAAGCAAAATTATTGGGAATAACAATAGATAACAACTTAACCTGGCATGCCCACATCAACACCCTAATACCAAAACTCAGCTCAGCTTGTTTTGCAATTAAGAGCATCAACAAATAAGCAACATATCAACTGCTAAAATTGTTACTTTTCTCTATTTGAATCGCACTTGAGATATGGAATCGAATTTTGGGGAATATCGACTCATATCGACAAGGTATTCATCACGCAAAAACGAGCAATCAGGGCATTATGTACCCTTAAGCCGACGGAGCATTGCAAACCCTACTTTATTACACTAAACATTCTTACAGTTACATGCCTTTACATTCTCAAGTCAATTTTAGTCATAAGAAAAAACATCCACACTCTCACAGTCAACAGTGGCATACACACCCACAACACAAGGAACAAAAATAACCTCCATCTTAACCAATATCGTACAAACCTAGGTCAAAAAACTCTGATTATTTGAATAAAACTCTATTCAATAAACTCCCCAATCAATAAAAAACATAACAAACACATCAAATTCAAAAATGAACTAACTAAATTCCTAATACAAAAGGCATACTACAGCATAAAAGACTTTATGACAGACAGAACTACCTAAAAATTGCTATATTTTATTATTAGTAGGAGGTACCATATAATAGGCTATAGGCCTATACTATTTTGTAAAATACCTATATTATATTATATTAATACTTATGTAACAACTAGTCTATGTTTAGCAAAATTGGACTACACGGTGAAAACTGTTATAAACTTTAACTGTACTTTGTATTGTTATTTGTTGTCCAAATAAATAAATAAAAATAAAATAAAATGGTGCGACCTACATTCGCATGCAAACCAGCTTTTCGATTTTAGACATCTCAAAACTGGGGTGCGACCTACATTCGAGTAAATACGGTATATGTTATCTTTTGCGGCACCCAATCTCTTTATGTCATTGCCTTTACCTTGAGTTTATATTAGGGCTGTGCGAGTACTCGAATATTCGAGTACGAGTCGAGTTCACGGCGAGTTCGAACAAATTCGAGTTTCATTTATTTTGAACTCGAATATTCGAGCGTCGGTAAAAACAGCATTTTCATTTACCGACCCGTCAAAAGTTACGTGTTTCTTCCGTTAGATAGCAGCATACGCGGCAAAGTTCGTGATACACGATAGTCGAACTCCTTCTGACGTGAAACTCGTTATGATTGGCCGGCTGAACTTTGCGAGATCCAATTGGAGCTAGTCATACGTCACATGCGAGCGTTGATTGGCTGTTTTTGTGAAATAATTCACGTCTACCGTGTATCACCACTTTTGTGTCCGAGGCGGCGAGATGTATGTTGACAACAAAAATGGCCACGATTCATGAGGCGAGAGCAGAGCAACCAGATGATTCGTAAAAATTTGCGGCGGACTAGGCTAGGCTTAGGCGTAATTTCTTCTCTAAAGCATAGGCCTAGCATAAAATACAATTTTGAAATATTCATGAGATGGAACACTTGTCACAATGCAGGTAAACATTCAAACAACACTGCGTGACAGTACCAGTGACAACAGGTAGGCCCTAGGCCTAGGGCCTAGTAGCACAGTACAATTGCTAGTAGGCCTAGCCTAGCCTAGTTGCCAGGATTTCTTCTGGCCAAGATTAGGCCTAGTATATTTTACCGATCTTAGGCCCTAGCTAGGCTTACAAACTCACATTGCCATACCAAAATGCACCCAGCACTAGACCTAGCCTATGGCACCCTTCAAACCATGGTTAGTTGTAGGCCTAGCTAGGCCCTAGGTCTCCATAACCAAAAATATGTAACCCAGAAGGTAGGCCTAGGCTTTAAAACTGAAGAATTTGTTTGATAGGCCTAGTAGAAAGTCTGAAATGGAGAATACATTTTCTCAATTTGGAAATAAACTCGATTTAAATATAAATAAAATAAATATCTATAAAATAAAATAAAAAAATAATTAGGCCTAACATCATTATAAATTAATTTTTAAATGAACTCGAATTGAACTCGAAAACCGAACATTTGACTGAACTCGAACTCGTACTCGACTCGAATTGAAATCTCCCGTTCGCACAGCCCTAGTTTATTAAGCGAGCGAAGCGAGCGTTTCCATTTGACTCTGCCGGAAAAATTAGTCACTGGTTTTGTTTTTTTTTTGTTTGTTTGTTTGTTTGTTTTTTTTGTTTTTTTTTTTTGTTTGTTTGTATGTCTCGCCATAACGTTCGAACGGAGGCTCGGATCGAGTTGAAATTTTGACCATCCGCAAGCTTCGTTCTCGATTGAATGCCATTAGTTTTTGTGCAAAATCGTTCGAAAAGTTAAAAAGTTACATTAAAGTTAATCGAAAGTTTTTTTCTAAAACTTAACGGGGACAAAATCTGAGATAGCCAAATCATTTAGAATGTCCGTCCGGTCACGAATATGTTAATTTTATTTTGATCCGATATGTAGTGTAGATGGAAATTACATTATAACAAAAGTAACGTTGCCATGGCAACGAAAAGACGCGGTAAGTTTCTAATGCACTGCCACCTAGAAGTAATCAAAATACTTTCGAGGAAGCAGTCTATTATTTGTCAACAAAGAGTTTAAATAGTTTTTCCCAAGGAGTCAAGGTCCTCTAGATGGCGGTGGATTTTATTCACAAAGTAAAGGTTTACACACGGGTTTACCCAAATACCTTGGCAATGATAAATAATATTGGAAACATGGCCCTGTGGACAGCGAACGTCGCAAATTTTAAAATTTAAAAAAATGTGCAATGTGGGTCTAGCTATAGCACGTGCTCGCTTATCAACGCGTCCAACTGAGCGTTTCCTAGTATCCTAAAATTGAAGATTTTTTCTAATGAAATGAGAACTTTATACCGTATTTACTCGATTGCAAGCCGACACCTGATTTAAAGTTCATCCAACAAAAAAGTGTAGCATTTAACTACTCATGAGTTTGCCATCGATTCCAAGCCGGGGTGCCATTTTCAACTGCAAAAATGTGTCAAAAGAGGTTGGCTTGCAAACAGGTGAATAAGGTATTTGCTATTTCTCAGGGTTCGCTAGCGATAGTTGAGAAACGCAAAGCTCACCTGCTGTGGGTGTCTCTGGTGGCGGGCGGCATCAACAGCGCGTCGAACAAGAAGCTCGCGAGCATGATCGGCAGCAGCGCCTCTCCCCTAGACCGGAGTGTTCCGGCCTTGAGCTGGTGGGCGCGGTCCCGGATTATACCGATCTCCCAGGAGCCGAGCGGGATGCGCTTCAGAAGGTTCACCAGCTCGCACTCCTGGTTAGCCAGCTTCACCTGGAAGAAAATACCGGACTAGGTGACCAAGGCTGACCAGGACAGAACAAGGACATGATAACTATTATTAGAGATGGGCGTTTTTAGCATATGCGATAGATGTGTATTTGCTATAAAACAATGTTTAAAAAATATGTTTACGTTTTACGATTATGGGCATCGATCGAGAACCATCTTTGTGTACTTGACAAAACGGTGTGCCTAGATTACCTAAACCAACCCATTTCAAATCCACATTATTTCTATGTCCTGGCCTGAAAGACCTAGAAACTACACACTCTACATCACAATTCACAATACAATGTTCTACTCATTGATCAAGTAAGCGAGATTTATTTCATTGGCTTCCAGACAATAATTTTGAATTTCAAAGTGACCCAAAATGCAAAATCGTCGAGTTGAAAATGCTCCAAATACCTATCTTTCAGGATAATGCGTGTATAAAACAAAACGTAGGGCGAGTTTGATGTAGGATGAAGAGAAGTTACGCAACATGATGAAAAGAACACAGTTTATATGGTTTGGAAAGAAATGACGGAAGAGAGTAGAGTATGTATGTTACCTCCAGTGGCTTGGTGCTGGCGGGCGGCCTGGCCAGCTCCAGTCCAAACAATCCCACTCTGAACGCGAGGTTGAAGTGTTGCAGACTCTCGGCCAGTAGTGTACACAGGAAGCCACACTTGGCTAGGGTGGCAGAAGCCAGACAGCTGACTTGCAGGCAGGCGGAGCTCAGTAGCTAAAACAAGAAAGATAGTGATGACAACACTGCAGCCAGTACGTAGCCAATACACCAAACGAGACACAATTGGGAACTAGCCTTGGTCTCAAATTCACGTTTTTCATTTTTTATTATTTATAGAACACAGTTAAATAAACTTCACAAATGAAAGATTTTTTTTTTTAAATCATCCGTGGTTACTACGGGGGTACAAAGTTATAGGGTTTTGAACCCCCGCGCAAACGCTCGTTCTTGGTTCAACTGCGTTACGTAGCTTGCAGCATGCTCATCGTTGTAGTTTGTATAAATACTACAACAACAACAACAACAAAAGCTCGACGAGCGGCCGTGCGCGGCAGCGAAGCCTAGAGGCAATCCAGTGGACCGTGCTCATCAATAATCGGACTATTTTGACAACAACACGAACGATGACAAAGATGACGACCATGTGATTTTGACAGTGCGTCTACCCGACCTTGACTAGAAAGCGATTTATTTCTCATTGGTGGAAAGAGCCACTGGTTATTTCTCTATGGTACAGTCATTCAAGGCTGCGCTAGGCTAGGCCCTACGCCCTAGGCTGTGTCTTTGCCCGAGGTTAGGTAAACCAATTCTATGAAATGTCCATTTGGATGCCCTAGACACAGCCTAGCCTAGGTAGGGCTATAGGCAGAGGCATTTCCTGTATCCTTAGCCAAGTTTTTTTAGGTTGATGATGATATCATTTATATCATTGATGTTTGGTAGGACTTTAGATTTTATATTTAAATATGCGCCTAGAGCCAAGTTTTTTTAGGTTGATGATGATATCATTTATATCATTGATGTTTGGTAGGACTTTAGATTTTATATTTAAATATGCGCCTAGACCTGGGCGTAGTGATAGGCCTACCTCGGCCCTAGGTCCTAAGGGCCTAGGTCCTAAGGGCCTAGGTCTACCAAGAGGGCAAAGGCTACCACTGTAGAAACACCGGAGAAGATCATTTTATACACGTGCCAAAAGAACCAAACGACAAACAAGGCAAAAAGAATTGTTCAAAGCTGCAGCACCAGAATGTTTTGAGGAGGACGCCCCCTCTACAAATTCACTCTACTGTTGTGAAGACCACTTTGATGCAAGTAAATATTATTGGTCTACTAGCTTTTTAATTCACAAGTGAATTTCCTTTAAGCTTCTGTTAGGCTCCGGCCAAATATTCTCGCAGCAAAATTTGCCTTGGGATTATAAGTCTAGGGCCTAAACGTAAGAGGCGTTTTCTCGCATGGGAGAATGTCACAAATTTTTTTTTTTTTTATATATTTCCCCGCGAGAAAATGAGTTACGTATAGGTCCTAGGCTTATAATAATCCCGAGGTAAATTAGAAGCTCATAGGAACTAACCTGCGAAATAAAAAAGTACTAGGTAGACCAATTAATATCATTTGCTTACATGAAAGTGGTATTCACAACGGTAAAGTGAATTTGCAGCGGTAGGCTAGAGGCCCTACGATTCCTTGACATATTCTCACCATTATTTTCACCTGTTTAGTTTTTTTTTGCACATAATATAAATACTTTCTCCGGTGTTTCTAGAGTGGTGTTTAAACACATCGGTACCTTACACCTTTTATAAAGCGCCATTTATTTTAAATTCAATCAAAAGGATCATTGAGAAACGATAGCAGGAATGACAGCGGGCGCAGTGACGGCAACGGGCAACTGTCTGCTAGGATGTGTTTGACCCACCGCCGACTGGATGGTAGAATATCTACCATTTAGTATATCTAGATAGCGGTGCGCCTTTGGGTCTGCGCTAGGCTGCGGTCAGCAGTCTGACGTCACACTACTTTTCGTGTTGTCTTTTGGCGGGAAGCCAGATTCAAATTTCAGCGTTAAATATTGAGAAAAGTATTAACCTTAGACAAAAAAAAACTTTTATGTTATTTTTTTTTAGATGTTATCTTTAACATATTCGATTTCTGGAATGAAGGCTAGTTCCCTATTGTCCTGCTTAGTAGAAATTTTTTTATACCAATGCATTTTTTGTGGTTTTCTGAATTTTGCTCTACAAAAACGACAATATTATTTACATTCATTCAGTCCGGTATTTTTTTCTGAAACGCTCAGAACGTGCTCTAAAATCCTAGTGTTCAAAATGTTTGCCTGCTTGTTTGTGGGCTCCGCACCCCAAACCCCCCATGCTGTTTTTGATTGTAAAGATTTGTCTCTCTACCATGAGTTTAAATTATGGGAACCCTAGTCATAGTGTACCAATCTAGCCTAGGTGACAAGGGGAGGCGGGGCTTATGCTGGTCAGAACCAGCCACAGGCAGGAGGAGGAAAGGGGGGTTCTCACGTTGCTTGTTGTGGTCGTCAAGGGGAGGTAAGACGACCGCCAGAGCTCGCCTCTAGTTTCGGGGGGGGAGTTATATACTCCCCTTCAAGCTGATGTTTGCGACATGGACTTTCTCTCTTTCCTCGCCTCCTATGATTAGCAGAGCCGTGCTCTGGGTCGAGCGAGACCACCCCGGGCCCAGACGGGGGATGGTAATTACCTTCTTGCGCCGTCCCTTGGTCGCGGTGAGTGCGCTGGGCAGCGGTATCTCCACCATGAGGTCGGGGGGGTTGGCCAACAGCTGTTCCGCCAGCTCGACGCCCAGCGAGCACGCCTCCTTGCCGTGGCCGTGCGCGTGAAGTCCCTCGGCACGAGCAAACAAGATGTCCCACGGGTCCTCCATCTTCTTCAGGTTGGCAAACAGGTTTGGCGAGAGGCTACTGTCTGCAATACAGAACACTAGGAGATTAGACTCTCCATCTTCTTCAGGTTGGCAAACAGGTTCGGCGAGAGGCTACTGTCTGCAATACGGAACACAACGAGATTAGACTGGCCGGTGTTTTTGTTGTATGATTTGATTTAAATCTTATTTCAACTGCAGATGAACCTAAAGTGCTATTTTTCTTTATTTGGAAGAATAAACATTAGAGTTTGAGAAAATAAACCATAAATGTTAAAACTTAAAATCTTTCCATTGAAGTCAGCTTTTTAATGATTCCTAAAAAAAATCAATGCCAGCAAATTTTTGCGTATACCTCATGATCATAAAAGATTGAATTTCATTATATTATGCGCGCAAATAACCTCCAAAATAAAAAATAATTCACAAATTATTAATTAATAAGTTTGTTTTTTTGTCTTGAACTTATCTGTGGTGCCGATGTAGGATGTAGACCGAAAAATTTCGATAGTGTAGGGAATTATAGTTACACTACATGAAGGTACAAAAATGCTCTGGTGTAGCATCTATGATAAGTTAAATATGTCTGTACAATTAGGAATTCTATTTACTTTTTTAAATGAAATAAGTAATGTATGTAGGCCAAATATAAAACATGATTATTCATGGTGTAAAGCCTGACATTAAATTACGTTAAAACACAGTTTAATTTAAATTGCCGCCATTTTTTCACTGCACTACACCCAGCGCAAATGACGTGATGTTTAGCTGCACTGCACTTGCGACTTACCCTTCTTGCACAGCTTGGACTTGTCCTGCGCATGCGTCACCCGCGCCTTGGGGTCGTAGTAATACACGTTGTACTCGTCGCCCGATTGCTGCGAGTCAGAGTTGGTCGAAGAGGATTCGTCTTTAGACGGATGTCTGCTCTCTGGGGTGGATATGTCAGAGTCGGCGTCCTCGCTCTTAGTCTTGGTCACCACCCCCTTTGAGGGGCCGGGCAGGCTGGAACAGTTTCACAATAAATTAACAACCAGCGGTTTAGCCGAGGTCGTTTAATCGGTTCCCACCCAAACACCGGAGTTAAGCAGAATCAGGCATGGTCAGGGGTAGTGTGGGTGATCGATTTGCCCTGAAACTCATGTTTACCACTGGTTAGAGCAGATGGAGGGTTCGAGAGCTAGTGTAACGGCTTCGTTCTCCTCGACGTCTGCTCTGCAGTCTGGGTAAGTGGAGGAACCTATAAGACTATCAAGTAGGGCTGTGCGAGTACTCGAATATTCGAGTACGAGTCGAGTTCACGGCGAGTTCGAACAAATTCGAGTTTCATTTATTTTGAACTCGAATATTCAAGCGTCGGTAAAAACAGTATTTTCATTTACTGACCCGTCAAAAGTTACGTGTTTCTTCCGTTAGATAGCAGCATACGCGGCAAAGTTCGTGATACACGATAGTCGAACTCCTTCTGACGTGAAACTCGTTATGATTGGTCGGCTGAACTTTGCGAGATCCAATTGGAGCTAGTCATACGTCACATGCGAGCGTTGATTGGCTGTTTTTGTGAAATAATTCACGTCTACCGTGTATCACCACTTTTGTGTCCGAGATGTATGTTGACAACAAAAATGGCCACGATTCATGAGGCGAGAGCAGAGCAACCAGATGATTCGTAAAAATTTGCGGCGGACTAGGCTAGGCTTAGGCGTAATTTCTTCTCTAAAGCATAGGCCAAGCATAAAATACAATTTTGAAATATTCATGAGATGGAACACTTGTCACAATGCAGGTAAACATTCAAACAACACTGCGTGACAGTACCAGTGACAACAGGTAGGCCTAGGCCCTAGGCCTAGGGCCTAGTAGCACAGTACAATTGCTAGTAGGCCCTAGGCCTAGCCTAGCCTAGTTGCCAGGATTTCTTCTGGCCAAGATTAGGCCTAGTATATTTTACCGATCTTAGGCCCTAGCTAGGCTTACAAACTCACATTGCCATACCAAAATGCACCCAGCACTAGACCTAGCCTATGGCACCCTTCAAACCAAGGTTAGTTGTAGGCCTAGCTAGGCCCTAGGTCTCCATAACCAAAAATATTTAACCCAGAAGGTAGGCCTAGGCCTAGGCTTTAAAACTGAAGAATTTGTTTGATAGGCCTAGTAGAAAGTCTGAAATGGAGAATACATTTTCTCAATTTGGAAATAAACTCGATTTAAATATAAATAAAATAAATATCTATAAAATAAAATAAAAAAATAATTAGGCCTAACATCATTATAAATTAATTTTTAAATGAACTCGAATTGAACTCGAATTGAACTCGAAAATCGAACATTTGACTGAACTCGAACTCGTACTCGACTCGAATTGAAATCTCCCGTTCGCACAGCCCTACTATCAAGGTTACACCGTCCTTTCGGATGGGACGATAAGCCGTTGGTCCCCTTGGTACTTTTCGAAAGGAGTAGGCTACGTGCCGGTAACATGTTTTCCCTCCTCCCTTCTGTTCATACTTCATCCTCATCTATCACCACTTATCGTCTCGAATAGCCAAAGTGCATTAATATGAGACGTTAAGCAATATCCAATCAATCAATCAATCAATAATTAACATTTAGATTGGAGAAGGGTTGACAGGTTGGGAAAGCACAGAGAACAAAAAGCCCAGCCTGAAGGGCTGGGGGCAACAAAACTTTTCACCTGTTGATGACAACTGCAGCTAATTTAAAGTTGTTTGTTACCTTAATCCACGACGCGTTTCGTCCTTCTGGGACTCATCAGGCGGATGGTGGCCACTAAAAATCAGCTAACTACATGCAAACAAAACTCACAACACATAATCAAACCTGTGGTAGGGCCACGCAAGAAGTAAATTATTCTGCATGCATGTTGTCATCATCAGCAAGGTTACTTCACACACCATTCATACTGGGGCACACAGTCAGCACAACCAGTAAGGGGGCTTCCCTCCCAACTCTGGTGCTCGGGAGACAAGAAATCCATGACTTACCCTGGATTCGAACCAGGACCCTTGGCAACAAGAGGAAAGCTGCCCCTCCTGCTGTTGCTGGGCCAGGGTGCCTCTTCATTGATTAAGTAACTTTATTTACATTGCCCTAGTGATAGGCAGGAACGCCCTTATGAGTGAACTGCTTCATACACTAGTTACAAGATGTGTTGGCCTAAACGTAAAATCAACACGACGGGAGCAACCTCTTTTTGTTCCCGTTGCGTCGACTTTATGCATAGCCATGGTGCGTTCATTATGTAAAGCAATTCATTCCGTTTGTTGGCCATTGTTCTGCATTAGAATGTGTCATGTGCATTTTAGAATTCACCTAGTGTTTAAATTTTTTGTCCAGAGCATTGAACACCTTGATTTGACTGCTTACGAGCGTGCCGTGTACTACAGTCGTGTCTGTCTTATGAAGACTCTTAAGCAGTAGGCCTACCCTACAGCAGGAGGAAAGAGAATCCCATAGTATCCCTACTGTTTACTAGATCTAGCATTATATAGAGGTATGTGAAAATAGCGTTTTGTGAATAGATGCTACAAAGCGCTATATTTTCACTTAAAACGAAGGTTTTCAAGTCCTATTTTATTTTATTTTTCATATTATCTATGATTTGTTTATACACATCTTTATTCAGTTGCTATTAATTCAACCTTGATGACCAAATTTCAAATTAAAAATCTGAAAAAAGTTCATACACAAGGTTTTGAAATTAGCCAAAAAATAAGATGCTACAAAACGCTATAAAATGACACTTGAAAATGCTATATACACGAACCTCTAGTTATGCATGATAAGCGTCTGCTATGCATTCTTATTACCTGGGTCCAGGGGTGTCCAGCTGGTAAGTCTTGGACGGACCTGGGAGGCTGTGAGGGTTCACAAAGTCCGAGAAACTTCCGATCTCGTACATGACCGAAGACATCGGGCTCTTGAGGCGAGTTTCGTGCTTCTTGGTTCGTTTGTCCTTGACTGGAACCAACGTGGATATTGCAAGAGATGAGAATTATCAAGCCGCCACTCATATAACAAAGGTACTAATAGGGAATATTCCACTTAATATTTTTTATTTTATTTTAATTCTTATTCATGTCTTAATAGTCACTGCACTTTTTTTTATTTTAAAAAAATGTTTTTTGTGAAATTTAAACAAGAAGTAAATTGGACCCCCAGTTTGCGCGCCAAAAACGAGCGTGCGCCATCTTTGAACGGTACTACGTCATAACTGTGTTGGGTCAAGGCCAATTGGAAACTAAATGTACGTATATTTGTACATATTTACATACAGACGGCGGTGCTCGCCCATCCGCTCAACACAAACAACTCCACAGGGATGTACATTTTCACCGTCTTTTGTTTTTCTTTTTTCGTATGTGACAGGAGATTTCGCGAGATCATTGTGATAAAGAATAACGAGCATTTTGTCTTGAATTTTTGCATAGCCTAGGACTATCATGGTATTCTTTATCTACAATAGGCTTTAATTAGTCATCAAAGTAAGGTTTTTGTGCGGGATGTGTGTCAGAACATGAACGTGCAGGCCTAGGGTCGGCAAGTTAAGCCTAGGGCTTGTCAAGTGAGTAATTTTAGTATTCACATACCAATGCCTATATCCTACAGGAACGATTGGCCTAGACTGTTGTATTATAAATAATTTTCTACGTCTAGGCCTAGACCTAGGACTGTTTCAGTTTTGTTTTTTGATTGCAATGTCAACTTTTCTCGTTTTCTGGCTAGGCGTTAAATGTAAAATGTCCGCCATCTGTTTACATTACTGTAGGCTACGCTAGGCGCTGCTTTGTTTAAAACACCGCCGTCTTGATGTATATCTCGATCCTACTATAATACTATTCCAACATCTTTGGTCTGGATGTATGTTTATCCAGACGGCGTTGGATCAACACAGTTCTGATGTCACAGTTGTTTTTGCCGCTTTAAAAAACTGCTGCTTTTAAAACTGCTATAAATCACTGGATTATTATTTCACGGAAAAACAAAGTACATATTTGTAATCCGGACAAAATACTTCTTCTAAAAAATCTATTCGTACAGTATTTGGCGGAAGTGGAATATTCCCTATTGTAAGAAATTTGAAATAAATTACTAGCTTGGTAGGAGTGCAAGGTTACTACAAATAGGACTTTTAAAGGATCTTTCAGGAAAATGTTAATAAATTTGGTACAGCCGGGACAAATGTGTTCTAGTATTCGAAGTAAATGGTTACTTTCATAGGCTAACTTATTTTCACTGACACTTAGCTACACATAGTAACTGCTCCAACCGTTTATGACTAAAATTACCTGAAAAATTATAGGCTACAAACTATTGGGCACCAAATCGACATGTAGATCGCAGCACTGGCGGCGCGCTACGTCACAGCATGGCTGGCGTAATTGTGATTCCGGGCTGGAGCGTATATGGCGCTAACGTGTTTTAGTCGCGCCGGTTATGACAATTCGGGGATTATTTCCGATCTGTTCACTAACATTTACCTTTCTCGCACACGCATTAAATAAGATGTATATTTTCATCTACGGTTTGCATTTGTTACGCTCTTATACAACCACAAGTAGGCGCAATTGCGTAGGTAGGCCAACTGTAGCCAAAATTGAACCTTCATATTCCTATATTTCTGAATGGGATAGGGATGAAATGTAAAATATTATATAATAATTAGGGCTGTGCGAATAGTGATTTTTCAGTTCGAATCGAATATCGAATATTCAAATGCAAAAAGTTCGAATATCGAATATCGAATAACGAATAATTTTTTCTTTCGAATAGTTTCGAATAATGATTAAAATAACAGCATTTTTTCATTAAGTTGAGTTTTATTAATTAGTGTTTGATATTTAACGAGATCAACGTCAAGATTTGTATGTAGGCCTAGGCCTACCTTAGGCTTGCTATCTTCAAAGAGAAAACATATCCACGTGTCTTTTCAAGTGACTTGACGAGGGGTGATGTTGCAGCAAAATAAAAAAGCACCTAAGATGAATATAGGGGCTTATATTTTGAGCCTAGGCCCTACTGAAAAAAAAAAACTGAACTGAATAACATGCCTAGGCCTAGACCCTTGGCTAGCCTAGGCCTAAACCTAGGGCCTAGCCTTTAATTCCTTTGGCTTAGGCTCACTAATTTCAGTGAAACCGAGGCCTAGCCTAGCTGCTAGTCTAGGCTAGGCCTAGGGCTTTCTAAACCTAAAGCCTAGGGCTAGGCCTAGGCCTAGAATCAATCAACAGAACATATTTTATACCGGGGCTAGGCCTAGGCCCAAGGTAGTAGGCCTATGTCAAAAGATCAACAAGTCCCAAATGGGGTTTGAACTTGAAGGCAAATGCCTTGCAAGCGCGTCATCTTCCACAACTTAATACAGCACAAGAACACCAAAATAATTAATTTAATCATTAAAAAAATCGCAAAGACAACGAACACTCGTCAAAACAATCACAATGAAGCAGTTCAAAGACAGGTTATGAAGATTTTGATGCCATTTTTGTTGCCATCACGAAATTTTTCTTTAGTCGACACTAGCGCGATCTATCGGCGAAAACGTAAACTTCTTGTACTTGTACCCAAGTCGAGCTCTGGCGGCGAAAATTCAAACTCCTTGCACTTTTAGCGGGCTTTTTAACAGTTACCGCGAGACTCGCAATGAAGCCAAAATAGTTCGAATTTCGAATAGTTACTATTCGAATTTCGAATCGAATATTGGAAAAAAATTATTCGCGAATATTATTCGAAAGTCGAATATTCGCACAGCCCTAATAATAATATCATCATAATAGTTGGGTATATTATTATGTTTGAGCGTAAGAATATTCAGAAAATAATTCATAAGCAGATTATTATTTATTATTTAATTACTACTATAAGTAAAGTTGCCAGCCGAAATTGGTATTGGTCCAAGGAATTATTACCAAATTTGAATTTAGAATGTTAAATTTTTGAAGTGAAACGAGTACGGTTGTTGTATCAAGAAATATTTTGCAACAAATTGATATAACACTGAACAGCTGAAGTGCAAGGTGCAATATTTAACGTTTTCCCGCGATAATGTAATAACAATAAATAGTACAACTTGTATTATTTTCATCATATTCCCTGAAAATGTCAATAAATTAGGCCTACATCTATGCTATAATCCGGATGTTGTCAATTTGTAATCATCGACAAAATGTGCTTTATTCAGTACATGACGAAACTTCTAAAAATACTTGGCTGCAGAAATTGGTATTTACTATGAAAAATGTTAAATGAAAACGATTTTTCCGAATTTATTACTATACATAGGCCTACCTATTTTGTTGTTGCTAAAAACGCACTACAGTGTAGTAATTTTAAGGTAGCCCATCACATACGAAACAAATTGAATGTAGGCCTATGTGCTATGTAGGCCTGTATGTGTAACAATTGGGAATGGTGTGATAGCCTATTGGCATAAGCATGAATTAAAATTACTGTCTGAAATTGTAAAACGCGATTTAATATGAGTGTCGGTGACGGGTAAAAAACAATAATTAAAAAATGAACATAAATAAATAATAAATCTATCAAACACAACGGGAAAACTCAGTGGGTGACACCACACTGTCATCTGACTATATGTTTTCGGAGTTTATCCCTGGACTTAAATGTAAGAATAATGTTTTTATTAAGAGTAGGCCCTACCGAAATTTAAATTGAGAGCACGATAATTTAAAAGTTGTTATTTAAGTGTAAAGAGTTGTATTTTAAAAGAGAAATGTAGGCCAATGCTTAACCATTCGAGACATAACCCTTGCGTCAGGTGTCCACTTTATGGTGCACTTACAGGCCCCATTCTTTCATTTAAAATTTGTTTTCTTGTGATAACCATAGCACAAATATGTCTTTATTTTATTTCTTACGTTCAACATCCGTAAACAAAACGTATCACGCCGAAAACTAAACTTTTTAGTTACATCTACACGTTCTTCCACGTTATTTGCCGCTGTGTCTATCTGAGTAATCACTACTGCTAGGGTTCTACGTTCCGCCAACAGGGCCGCGCTAGTGTGCTTTTTGGTGCCGAATACCCTACTGACTGAGTAATTAACGAGTAAAGAACCAATGTCACACAATAATCTTACGGTATTCACAATGAATTGGAATTATGTTGCTTGCACAGCCCTAGCTTACATTCGCCGATAGTCGGGGGCCACCTAGTTAACGAGAGCCCCTTGTTACTAAGGACTATTGCAGGGCTGCCACTGACATTTAAAAAAAATCCTGTTGGAGGACGTTAAAAATCCGCAAAAATCCGTGAAAAGTCTAAAAACGTTATTTTCATTGATCAAACTATGAAAATGGCTAAATGTTATGTTTATATTTTGTTACCATCATAACCTAAAAGTTGCTAAGGGCCTAGGCCTATGCACAGACGAGAACAACAATAACAGTAGTAACATGCTCAAATGTTAATATAAGAATGCAAATAAATAAATAACAAATGAGCCAGAAACGCCCGTGGTTGCTTTAATTAAGATTGCATAAAAAAGTAAAATGTTACTTATTTACAGAAAATCTGTTTTAAATCTGACCTGGTTAAAAAATTCTTAGGCCTAGGGGCCGGCCCTAGTCACCTAGGCCTAGGCTAGGCCCTAGGAATGTTGCATCACAATTTTGACCTAGGCCCATGTGTTGTGTTTATTAATAACATTGCAGTCTTGCAGAACTTGTTAGTAACATTTTAATCATATACCAATTCTATTTTTCACATTTATGATCACATAATCCAAACTTTATAAACAAAAACGAAAGAAAACAATTTTGTAGGCTCCAATCTCCATTGTTTGTACTTGGCTCCTCCCACTCCCACTCCCAAAAGCAACCGTTCTGGCAGAAGCAGTTCCTACAATGTCTAGGACATGGCTCCGCCCTTGCTCCGCCCCTTATCGAAAGTCGAATCGATTATCGCCCCGCCTTCAATGTTTACAATCGAAATTAGCCCGCGCAGATTCAAATACTATACGAAAATAAGCATAGAAAACGTAATTAACGAAATATCCGTAAATAAGACTAAAAATCCGTTTATCCGTTTTGCACCCTAAATATCCGTAAAAACGGATAAAATCCGTTAAAACGGCAGCCCTGGACTATGTTTAATAAAAGTTAAAGTTGGGATTCGATTATGAATTTGTAATCGATGTCAAACCAATAATTTTGACATCACATCGAAAAAAATTGAACATCAAAGAATTTTTTTTTAAGTGTTTTTTAGTTTTCTAACTTTTTCTCTTTTTTAATGTAATGATTAGAGGTAATGAAAAATGGTGATATAAAAACGCAAATTTCGTTTTTAAAATCCCAAATTTCGCGTTTTTCGCGATTTCGAAAAAATTGTCAAAAACGTTTTAAAAAAATCCAAAAATCCAAAAAAAAAAAAAAAAAAAACGGAGCCCCTTAAGTTAGGGATGACATTGATTACAAAAAGTTAGAATCGATCATTGTGACCTAAAAATCGATTCAGAGTCGATTCCCAACAAAAAATAAATATTTGTATGCACTGTTATTTTGGTGGACTATTTCCGCGGAGCCATATACGCGCTGTTATTTCCGCGGTCTATTTCCGTGAAGCCCGTGACGCGCGCGTTGCGTTGACTGTTTGATGACTGTACCGCCTACCGCACGCGTAATATTCAGTCTGGACCGGCACCTCCACCAAAACTGGACCGGCACCTCCACCATCCCTTACATTTTACACTCTAAACGGTTCAATTTCGCGAGTTAATTCGCGTTTTGACCAGTTTCATACAATTTCGTTCGTTATTTCGCGCTATACACGAGATTTCGCGAATTTCGCGATTTCAAAATGTGTTTTTTCCATCTCTAAATGATGTAATTTGTCGACAATATTACATTTTAGGCACTAAAAAGGACATTTAAAAAATTCGCGAATTTCGTTATCACCATTTTTCACTACCTCTAGTAATGATGCAAAAAGTAAAATATATGGTCTTTACATGGTTTCGAAATCGATTTTCCGTTTAAATTATTTTTATTTTTATTTTACGATGGCAAATCGAAAGTCAATTTTTCTTCGACATCGATGTCGAATAGAATAATCAATATCAAGTCCCAATCCTAATAAAAGTCCTTGCATGGCAACAAACAATGTTACCCCCTTCGCTAGGGGCAGGCGTTGTTACTCGTCAGTACCTCTGTCACGAGTGCTGGTTCCGCTGCTCGAAGCCGAGTCACTCCCACCGCCTTCTTGAGAGTCGGAGTCTCTCATTGGTCGGTTCATAAGACGCTCGGCAATCATCAGGTCGGCGTCTAGACAAGGAAACATTGCTCGATATAATTAACATTACTTGTGAACTAAGACCTCTGGTGGAAGATTATTTATCCAGAGCTTGCCTACTATACTAGAAAGAATGCAGATGCTTTGTAAAGGTGGGGGTTGTATGAATGTGTGGTAAAAAGAATGTCACCATTGTATATGAAAGAGAAATATTTTTTTATTTTACCAACACAAGCAAAAACTAGCTAGCGTGAATAGAGTTGTTAAAGTTGTTATGTTGGGAAAACAATTTTGAGCTATGTGCATTCTTTTGTTGAAACTACTTTACAGTTAAACCCTCCCAATGTGAAGTATAAAAAACAGTTGCAAGGAAAATTGAAAATATTCAAGATACAAAACATAATTATGTAGGTACCATCAACTTCTCTCTGATCTCTCCTTATTCCGTTACCTAACACAGACCATGTTTGAGAAAAGGTTTCAAGCTCGGAAAAAAAAAATCCTTTTTTTTAACTAACTTGGTATTAATGTAATGTTGATCATACACACCTGGATCATGAGTCAATATGCATCCTCGTTGGTTACTAAGGTAGGTACTAGGTAGCTAAATTACCATGTTGTATAGAGTGCATTCATAAGGTTTTAGATTCATTCTAAAGAGCAAGTTTAAACAGGAGATGTACGATCCATCTAGTCTTGTGTTTGTTATCTATGATGACAATGAGTAGAGGTAGTGAAAAATGGTGATAAGGAAATCCGCAAATTTTTTTAATATCCATTTTATTGCCTAAAATGCAATATTGTCGACGAATTACATCATTTAGAGATGGAAAAACCACATTTTGAAAAACGCGAATTTCGCGAAATTTCGTGTATATCGCGAAATAAAGAACAAAATTGTATAAAACTGGTCAAAACGCAAATTAACTCGCGAAATTAAGCATTTTAGAGCTCAAAATGTGGGGGGTGGTGGAGGTGCCGGTCCAGAATTTTTGTGGATTTTGGTGGAGGTGCCAGTCCAGACCGAACATTACTCGCGCGGCAGGCGATAGATTGTTTCGTGACATCACAGGCTCCACGGGAATAGACCGTCAAAATAATGACGCGTATCACGGACTCCGCGGCAATAGTCCACCAAAATAATGGTGCGTACAAATATTTATTTTTGCTTGGGAATTGATTCTGAATAGATTTGAGGGTCACAATGATCGATTCTAACGTATTGGAATTTTTGTCATCCCTACTTAAAAGGCTTAAAGGTCTTTTTTTTATTTTCATTTTTTTATTTTTTTTATATATACATTATACTATGTTTTTGACCATTTAAATGAAATCGCAAAAAACGCAAAATTTGGGTTTTATAAAACGAAATTTGGATTTTTATATCACCATTTCTCATTTACCTCTATCTATGATGACGATGAGCTACTGTAGTTGCATTATCTACAATACTCCTCGACTAGACGTCCGCCAAATGTGTTTGTTTTGGGGGGAAAAAACACAAACACACAAACAATAACCTGTCAGATAAAAACACTTACCAAAAGTGCATAAAAAGAAACTACAACAATGGATTTTGTCCCTGGTGCTGTCAGCCAGCCTAGTGCTGATTTCCCGCCACTGAGGAGACGGGTGGTGCGTGAGCAACTAGGTCTGGCGCTGCGCACAGCGGAGATTTTGCGTGGCACAGTGAGACGACAGTTCCCTTGCGTCTGAGGAAGGAAGCAGATGCTTCCGAAAATTTACACACTTTTGGTAAGTGTTTTTAATTCTGACCGTCATTATTGTTCGAGTGTTTGTTTTTAATATCCTCCCGTTCTAAGAGTCTTTGTTTTAATTGTTTGTTTTGGGTTTCATATCAATGCCTCCCGACGGCCGTTGCAACAATAAGGTGGAAGGAGAAGTAGGGGTGTGCGGGTACCCGAAATTTCGGGTCGGTTCGGGTATTTAGTACCCGAACCGAAGCGCGACAATTTGGAACCGACTTCGGTTCGGTTCCGGGTATTTGAATCGCGCGCGCAAGTCACGACTTCTCGCCAGTAGAAGGCTTTCAACTTGAACAGTCATCCGGTCCAGGTGGATCGAGTGCGCACTTGGTTCAGCGCATGTCCCCCCCCTCTCACCTCTCAGTAGTCGACCTTCCCCACCCTCCCCACCCGTCAACAGTCAGCTGTGAAGTGGATCGTACGCGCATCGATGTGCGCACGGCCCGGCCCGCCTCTCAGCCAGCCGACCTTGGCTATGACGAGTTACATCGCCCCGCAGCTATCTCTCTCGCACTCATTACACTTATGGGCTAACACACGATGCAGCAACGGCGCTGGACTTTTATAGATATTTTAGTCCTGTTACGTAAATATTTTGTGTTATCATTAATAATCAAGTAATACACGTAAAGACTTCTATTATTTGTCAATTTTGTAGATATTTGTATGTTTTTACATAGGCCTGTTCAGTTGTCAAGTGGTTAATCTCAGTAATCCATAAATTAACATTTTTAAACATATTTTGATAGAACCGGAACCGAACCGGAACCGAAAAATTGTGTACTTTACTACCCGGAACCGGAACCGGAACCGAAACCAAAACATGGAACCGCACATCCCTAAGGAGAAGTGATTACTCAATAAAGAGATAGATAATATACAATATTTACAACACGGTTTAATTACACATTAGACACACAACATATCAAATATCGTACACTGCCTTACAAGGTCTGGAACCGACCTAAGCAGACGCACCTTACCGACTGACTTTACACACTTGGTCCCAACGCCTTCCAGTAGCGTCCCAAAGCTAAACTCACCCTCGTCAGAATACGCCCCCTACCACATGGCCTAACTGCTCATGTGGCAATGGCACAACTCTGACCACCCGCAACGCATCCCAGACACCCATATGTGTGGGGTGCATTGCATCATTACCTGGCGCATCAGTCTCGTTCTCGCAGAATCCCTCGCTGCTGACGCTGGACCGGTTCCCGTCTCGTTCCCGCGCTCCCAGGGGAACCGTGCAGAGCGAAGGGAAGTCGTGACGGTTGAGCAGGCGACGGTCGTGGTAGCTGAACTCGACCAATCCGCTGATCCGGGCCGGTCGCTTTGTCAGACCTACGACATAGGGGTTTGTGATGGGTAAGTAACCATGTACTAATGTTTTAAGAGCATTCATCACACATTCAACAGAACTCGAACGCTTGGCGCGTGTTATTTAGATTTCCTTAGTTCACATAGGCTTACAATGATGAAAAATTAATTAATTTTGAAGTTCAATCCATGTTTAATGATGTTATAATTTTTTTCAACGGTCTAACATGTGAACTAAAACGAAGAACATCTTCCAGGACAAGCCTAGGAATTAGTTGTTTTGGTTTGTTACAGTAAAAATGCTTAAATATTCGGCGTCGGCTTTTCAACGAGCAACGGAATTCAAAGTAGAAAGTTTTTATGTGTTCGACAAAAAACTTTTAAAGTGCAGATTGTGTAATTATCGCCTAGAAATTGCAAAAAAGGATACTTTAACAAAACATGTAGCAAGTACAAAACACAAGAATGCTGAAGAAAGAGACCGCTTGCTTACTGAAAAATTGATTCAAGCTGGAACTTTTCGTAGCCTACACAGGCCTCCTGTAATTATATCACATAATTTACATTTTTTTTTTTTTACACCGCCGTAGTAGCCTTAAACCTTTATGGTGGTAAAAATATAATAAGAATAACAGTAAAATGACAGCAAAATTTGTAAATCATTGAGCTAAATTTGGGGAAAAAATAAAACTAATTCCAAACACCTCTACCTATGTCTTGTACAAAGTGTGGAAAAAGATTCATGTACAGGGTAGAAATGGGTTTAATGACCCCCACTGAAAATCAGTTATGTAACTGAGTGGGAAGAATCATGAATATGAATGTATTTATTTTATTTATTTACTAGTTCTGTAGCCTTAACAAAAATAGACAAGGTACGGAGCAAAACAATAAGAAACAAACTAGGAGTGGAAAGTTTACGAAATAAAATAGGAAGAGAAAGACTTCGATGGTATGGACACGTACGAAGAATGAAACAAGATAGAATACCAAGAAGAGAATTTGAACGCACATGGGGGGGAGTAAGAAGAGTTGGACGCCCAAGAGATAGATGGAGGGACCAAATAAAATGGAACATTGAAGAAAGAGGGAAATCATGGGATAGAATTAATGAAGAAAGACTCTAGGAGGATAAAAAGAAATGGCAAGAACTGGTAGAAAGTCTGTCATAGAAGGACATCGAAGTAGATGAGGAAGGTGTTGAGCCTGGCTAGCAAACACTGAAAGCCCCACAGCACGAAAAATTGGTGATACGTCACCCCCCGACCTGACTTATGTTGGAACCGGGTGTTTGATTATTATTATTAAGAGTGGTCTGATCTTACCGGTGGGGCACAAGAGTGGACTGATCTTACCAGTGGGGCACAAGAAAGGACTGATCTTACCGGTTGGGCACAAGAGAGGTCTGATCTTACCGGTGGGGCACAAGAGAGGTCTGATCTTACCGGTGGGGCACAAAAGTGACTAAAATTGGGGCACAAGAGTGGTCTGATCTTACCGGTGGGGCAATGCCGGGTGTGGTGATGACCGCTGGTCACCGTCTCTCGATTCAGAACGGCTTGCGACGAGTTTACTTGGTTCACTTCGGGCTTCGAGTCACCTGGAAACAGTAGAAACTGGTACATCAGCCTTGGCAAAGAAAATTTAAATTAACTAAATAAAGCCCTTGATTTCTTTTAAAACCATTAATTTTATTTGCATTCTTCTGACTCTAGTACATTGCGGTGTTTCAACATAACTATCAATATAGGATTTGCCAAGCAAAATAAAACTTATTGGACATACAATTTAACAATATATGCAGTCAACAAGCTGAAAACAAACAAACTAGAGCAGTATTACAACAAGCCATATATAAGCTGTACAGTAAAAATGGCATCAATTATTTTGGAAACCATATTGAGTAAGCACACTCACCGGTGTGTCTGAAGCAGGTGAAGGGACAGTGGTAGAGCGTGCTAGATCCGGGGGTGTAGGTGATGCCGGGTATAGTGTACTCCGCCCAGTCTAGGTAGCACGCTTCCAGAGCCGGCTTGAACCCCGAGAACACCTCAACGTCGTGGCGAAAGCTCAGAGTGTTCTTCGCGTTGGCTGGGATCGCGGGGTTCGCCGAGACTCCGCGACTCTTGGTAACCTAAACAACGGAATCAATTAAAACTTGTACTTCCATGTGTGTGAATACTGAATAGGTGCATCAAATAAATTAACAACATTTGTGGATATTTAACATCCGTCAACAGGATTTGAGAAAATTTTCAGTGACAACAATGATTTTGTATAAATAGTGGGTTAGAGATATAAACGTCTTGTTCTGTTTAGCTGGTTACATTAGGTTTTAACTTTTAAGGTGTTTGGGATTTTTTTATTTTTTATCAGAGGCGAGGGAAGATAAGTCATTGCCATGTTAAACTTTCTGAAAAAAAAAATAGATTTTTTTAAAGTACTGGTACGAAGTCTGGCCGTCAGAACATGCCAGAGCGCACCATCCTGTCACATCACTTCCTATGGATTTTACGTGCACTTTCTACCTCCAAGTACCTCCCCTACTTTGCTATACTGCATGTGCAGTAAGCATGCCCCGCATCTTCTGCCTTATCTGACTCGCAACGACAGCTATCAGTATCACCCTATGAATGTACTTTTCTCTGTCTAAGAATATGGTTATATTGTAATTCGTTGGGATTGTCATGAATTGTTAGGAACGAAGCCAAGATACAATGTATCTGACCCTGGTGACTAAGAGAATCATTTGAAATCATTGTAGGTGGTCTGTTAACATGTTGTCTAATTTCCGTATGTATTGTTGGCCGGTTCGATTTGTTACAGCTTCCTAAGCACACGGTCCTATATGCATTTCAATCTCTAAAGGGTCATTCACAATCAACTTAGTAGCTAACTTAGCCGCTAACTTAAAGGTTTGTCTTATGGAAAACAACATGTCTGTTCATGACCAAAACTTAGCCTTTAACTTACACTTATCAGCAGCAGAAAGTTTGCAAACTCCAAACTTAAACTTAGCAGCTAACTTAACATTAAGAATGAACCAATCAGAGAGTGACTCGAGCCGACAATTTGGCATTGGCAACAAGCATTGGCGCGATAAAAGTAAACACTGCAAATCTGTATTGTTGTGATTGATTTAAAAACATCTATCATGAACAGCCACCTAAAGTTAGAGGATAAGTTAGCTGTTAAGTTAGAGGCCTAAGTTAGTTGTGAATGAGCCTTTATGAGGATATTGTGTGCCACCTACCTTGTCCACTATCTTGATGTGCCACGCGGTGAAGAGCTGCTGCAGCTGGGAGCGTTCCTCTGGACTCAGGCCGGGGTTCAGGGCTGCCAACCTCCACAACACGACTATCTCGTCGCACAGAGACGAGCAGGCGTGTTGCGAGGCGTGGCTGTTGCTGTTGACCGAGCTGTGTTTCCCCGCGCCGTGGCCCCCGCCATTCATTAGAGCCACCTTCGTGTTCACCCACCACACCAGGATCTAGCGGGGGACATGCGGAATGTGTGAGGCTTGCACTCATTACAGATCTTTATATATCGTGTTCGTTCCTAAATATTTATAAATATTAATACAGTCGAGCCCACTTATAACAAACTTGACAAAAACTGATTTTTGCTTTGTTGAAAAAGAACTTTGTTAAAACAGTCACTTTACATTTAACTTTAATTAACAAGCTTTAAAATTACTTTGTTATATCCAAAACTTTGTTAAAAGAGAGTTCATTATAAGTGGGCTCGACTGTACAAATATTATAGGCCTACTATTAATAAAATATTATAAATTAGGGATGCACATCGATACTTTTTTCATTATCGATTATCAAAATGGTAATGTCATTATCGATAATATCAATATCGATATCACCAATAAAGCCTGTTCCGACCTATAAGTGGAACCTCAAGTGTGGCAAGTGTAAGTCAAAAGAAAACAATATTCCGTTTACTGCCTGGCTGTCTTCGATGTCAAGTGTTTGGCTTCCGTTGTCGACTGATAGGTCAATTCCAAACAAATCTCGAGTGTGATATCATCAGCCCAGCCAGTGTATGGCACAACAAGAGATAATCTCCGTCTTTAGAGTTTAGTTCGTGCCGCTATTGACGAATTATTTGGTTTTTCGATAATCGATAATGAATTTTGGTTATTGATTATCAAAATAATACCCATTATTGATCGATAATATCGATTATCGTGTGCATCCCTGGTTCATTCAAATTTGAAACCATTGGCTTAGCCTAAAATTAGAAAATGTTCAAATTTACAATTTAATTAATCTCAGAAGGTCCCGTAAGAACAATACGTACCTGCTCGCAGGCCATGCACTCCTGCGTAATAATCTCCAGCAGCGGGATGGCGTTGCGATCGTTGCGCTTGAACATCTCGCGCACGATGGACAGCAGGTTCCACATTCCTTCCGGTTCCCTTCCGCGCAGCGGACGCAGCAAACTACTCCACTCCGCGGCTGCGGGGGGAGCCGTTGTCGACAGGTAGTTCACGTCGCTGAACACTGCCACAAACACACAAACCATGTTATAGCTAGGGTCTACCAACTGTACGTTACCAAATTCCCCAACGTCCTGGTTTTCCAGTTTGAAAACCATATATTTCCAACAGAAAATTTGGCTAATGGACAACTAGTCAAAGGCGGGGCTTAGTTAGTTCCGAAAAATCCAACAGATAGCGCCGCGAACTGTGGGACAAGCTGCAACCTAAGTGTGGTTGGCGCAATGGACTTCAACGTGTTTTTACGCCCGTACGGGTGGAAAAAATCCTTGGAAAATATGTTATTGTTTAGAATGGGCTTAGCCAAAGACTATGTAAGTCAAGAAGGAAGCCAACTGCTTTTTAGGGAAGGCTGTTGTATTGTCCTATGTTATGTCCTAGAGGATGTGTGGACTTCAGAAAACGGTGGTCATCATAGTCCCTATACCTTTGGGTTTAGAATGATTATAAACCCAAAGCCTTTACTCTAGAAAGCATTTTTTAAAGTTTAGTCTCAGGTTTAGGCCAACATAATTTATTATTCCTCAGTTCACAAGATCATATCGTAAAAAGTAGGCCTGGGTTTAACTCTAGGGGTAGGCGGAGGCCTAGGTTCTAATCCTAGGCCTACACGGCTAGGACTAGACACACCTCTTTGCTAAGATTTAGGCCTAGAAATGTACCCCTCTTTATAGTTTATACACAGTTTAGGCCTTCAACCTTGGAAGCTTTAGACCTAGGCCTACCTTAAAAGCAAAATCAAGGCTATACTGTTAGTTTTTTTAACCTACCAATAAGCAGAGGCTATAGGCCTAGGTGTTATTTTCCTTTCCATATAGGCCTACCCTAACTACTAGATGTAGGCCTACTTTTATTATCTTAGGGGTCAACTGTGTTATGTAAACATAAAACTAACTATGTACGCAATACTTAATGGAAATAAAGCAACATTCTATTCTATTCTAGCTAGGTCTAGGCCCTACACCTAAACAAAAGAAGCCTGTCAAGTGCATAGGCCTCTCTCTTGTGCAGAATTATAGGGCCGCGTCAAACAGGTCTACTCATTAGCTGGCCAGTCCGGGAAATAAAAAAATGGGTAAACACATGGGCAGGGCTCCATCTCGCAAACACTTCAGTTTGCCATGAGGAATTTGCTTGTAATCGGAATCCACGAAATGCAAAGAACATGCAAGCATGGTATCACATGTTTTCGTGAAACATTTCTTATCTATCTGATTTTAACTTCCCACGTCTTATTTCTTAACTTGATATCCTTCGGAAACGAGTGTAAAGACACCCCTCCTATTTTAGCTCTTGACGAACATCGTGAAACAACACAATATTGAACCATTTCAATCCAGCAATCCAGTCTTTAGTGTGGTACAGTAAGGCTGTCAGTTAAAATCGTCCCACAGTACGGCCATCTTTGATCACATGTTTGAGTCGTGACGTCAGGGGGCGGAGTTAGACTACTCGTCCATTGGGATTAGAGAACAGATTTTGCCCCTCAAAGTTATGATTGGCAGTGACCGTACATTAAAATGAGGGAAAGGGGCTCGGCCCTGGAAAATATATAATTTTATAGATTCAATTGTGTACGATTGATTTGTTTTTGCAAGTAGCATATTTTGAATTCGAGTCGCAATTTCAATTATAAAAGTTGTAATTTAGCAGGCCCATTTGGAACACGTTTTTTGTTCGTAGACATTTAAAAAATTAAATAATTGTAGGCCTACTTATATTAGGCCAAAGAGTGCCAAAACATGCCCTACATTGGCCTTCCTGCCCTTTGTGCTAGTAAATTTCAATAAATAGTTAGCTTACCCGTCGACGTATGCCAGAACCCTTCGCGAGAGTGTACTTCTCCATAAAAAAGACGTATATGTGTCAACTTTCATGGTGATATGTCCAACGGTGTTGAAGTCAATTCATTGGTGAGTCCTCTTTGCAGGCACCGATCACCACGTGGAGGAGTTACAACAAAATGGAATTGCATAGAACAGGGTTACCGCCTACATTTTTTTAAATCCTGTAAGAGGACGTGAAATATCCGCAAATATCCGTGAAAAGAACAAAAACGTCAATTTCTTTGATGCAAGGCTAAAATGGCAATATTTCCATTATTTTTTACCATCATAACCTACAAAATAGCCTACCTTGCAGACTTGGAATATATGGACCAAAAACGCCTGTGACTGCTTCAAATGTGACTAAAATGCATACAATTGTGTATCTTCTACAGAAAAATTCATTTTTAAACATGAAATCATCATTTCTGCTCTAGGCGCTAGTCAAAGATTTCTTTGCCCTAGTTAAAAGATGCCGAGGCCTGATGAATGATGCACTAAGATTTTGACCTAGGCCCACCCTTACGTGCATAGATAACATTGTAGAACTTCCTATTAACTTTTTAATCATAAAAATTTGAATTTTCTCAATGTTCAATCACGTTTACAAGTAACAATATTATTAATCCAAACTTGAACAACAAATACGAAGCGAAATAAATTCACAGCCACCATTTTCCCCAAGGATTCTATTATATTACAACTACATTTTCCCTTCTTTGTCACTTATTGCTACTCTAGCAGTATCTACAACACACATAACAAAACTTGTAGAAATACAGCCAAACCTTACACACTCAAAAGAAATGAGATCTTAAAAAAGGGCCAAGCTCATCTGCCCTTCCACATTTGCGCATTCTTAATTCATAAACGTACAGTGTCCCATAACAGCATCCTCGAAAAGCTTGGCAAAATAGAATTTGCGATTATTAATTTAAACGTAATAGTTCAACCAAGTTCTTTTTTCTAATTAATTTAAACGTTTATAACATGCAAATTTTATTTTGCCAAGCTTTTCGAGGATGCTGTTATGGGACACTGTACGTTTATGAATTAAGAATGCGCAAATGTGGAAGGGCAGATGAGCTTGGCCCTTTTTTAAGATCTCATTTCTTTTGAATGTGTAAGGTTTGGCTGTATTTCTACAAGTTTTTGTTATGTGTGTGATCTCATTACTTTTTCAAGTTCCATTGTAAAATTATTTGTTGAAATATAATAATTTTATCAAGTTGATTTAATTTCTATGGTATTAGCAATAACAATAGACAATAGGATGTAAAATATCTAGACCCGGATTCATGTACATCCTGGGTATAGGTGATATAACCATGGTATAACGACGGTAAAAGGACTGGACCCCAATTCTTGAGTTCGTGGGAGATGAGTTGAAAACGCAATTTGAAAACGAAGTCGTTTTCGTTTTCAGAGAAATTGGTATTCTTGAACGGTCGTAGAAAAACGTCATGGGTTGTGAGTTGAAAGAGTATTGCTGTTATTCACGTGGGGTACGGTTCACGAAATCCAGACACTTTAAAAAGATTTGCGTACCAAAGAGCTCGAAAACGTTCTATATTTATTCTAGATGGCAGTGCCTTCATAAACGCGGGCCAATCGAAAGACGAGTTGCATGAAATGATTTGATTGTTGCAATTATGTAAACAAACAGATGAGCACGCTAAAGGCTCATTCATAACCAACTTAGGCCTCTAACTTAGCAGCTAACTTAGCCTCTAACTTTAGGTTGCTGTTCATGATAGATATTTAGGCCGCTAACTTAACAGCCACTGCCTCCTAGATGTTGCTCGTGGCAGAGTGCTTTACAGCCATACCGTCGCCTCTAACTTTAGGGGCTGTGCATGATAGATGTTTTTAAACCAATCACAACACAGATTTGCAGTGTTTACTTTTATCGCGCCAATGCTTGACATACAATAACATTCAGCATTCAGTAAGTAGGTAGCCTAGCTCTACTTAAATAGCATTATAGAATTGATTGACTATAGACTGTACAGTTTATTAAACAATAATTGATGGTAAAAATAATAAACGTATTTATTTAAGACAACGTGAAGTAAAGCCTTACATAACCTCACATGGCCTAGCCCTAGCTGGGGGCTAGGCCTAGTACCGCAATAAACGTTAATAATACTGACGGTCAGTTGACATTTCTGCCCCAATCGATAGCCAAATGTTTTCTTTTATATTCTTATCTTTGTATAAAGACGAATATTTTACATATAGCAGTGGCCTTTTCATGAATTCGTTCAATAGCTTTTCATCGAACAATAGTTGATGTTCCTTGGGATCCATTTTTGCTGTTTGTTTACGTTTTCAATCGGATATGACCGGAAATTGTCTGCTCGAGTCTCTCTCTGATTGGTTAAAAGCTTAATGTTAAGTTAGCTGCTAAGTAAAACCTTGGAGTTTGCAAACATTCGGTTGCTGATATAATGTAAGTTAAAGGCTAAGTTTGGTCATGAACAGACGTGTTGTTTTTTCCATAAGACAACCTTTAAGTTAGAGGCTAAGTTAGCTACTAAGTTGGTTGTGAATGGCCCTTTATATTCGACACCTCGCTTTGACATTGTGTGTAGCAGCAAGCTGACTTTGATCATGACTATAAATATGGCTAAAAAGAAAAGAATATGTGTATTATTTCCGAACATTTTTGTAAATCCTAGGTGGACAATCATACTATTGGTTATCTGAATTAGGCTTTTAGTAATCAAAAACTAGTTATTTGTGCGGGAAGTTTGTCAGAACAATTGGTTGTGCTGGTCTAGGGTTGGCTAGGCTTGTCAAACATGTAATGTAAGTATTTATTTATCTAGTCCTTTAGCCTAATGGAACTTTAGACCTACACTGTTGTATTATAAATAATTTTCTACATCTGGGCCTAGGCCAGGGACGGTTCCTGATTTGTTTTATTTAGGTGCACGCTAGTGCACCGCAGCCAAGCAAGCGTGCGCTAGAACACTCAAGGCACCTTATACTGCAGACAGAGTTGGGCCGTTTTCGGGGCATCGCACAGGCAACACGGGATGTGACATGAAGTTAAAAACTGTCTTAATCGGGGGGGTTTGGGTACTTGACAACATATATTAAATTTGGTTGAGGTGAGACCATCCTTTCTGGGCAAAAACGTGGGTTGAAACATGCTTAAAATCACTTTCAGGATGTTAGTTACTCCCTACTACTACTACTACTACTCTACTACTACTACTACTACTACTACTTATAATTCGCCAATTCAACATAAGCAACGATTGTGCACGAACGGGTGAATGTACACCATTCAAACTTTGCATGGCTATTGAACTACGAGTTCTTCGCAAACCTTTAGAAAAAAAAGTGTAAAATGTTAACGGGGAGTCATGCAAATTGGCAATTTCATATTAATAATTGTACGTATAAATTATTGTTATATATACGTAAAAGTGAAGATAAAATAGATATACTGCGTGTTAAGGTTAGTCTTAAAAGCCAATAGTCATGTATTAAACTTCTTGTTCTTAGTTATATTTCAAAGATTAACACCGTCAAGTAAAATGTGCAGCGGAGCCGCGGGGAGTATGCGTGCGTGTCGTTTACATCTGTTCGTCTCTCTCGCTCTCGCTCTCTCTCTCTCTCTCTCTCTCTCTCGCTCTCTCTCTCTCTCTCTCTCTTAAGTGTTTCGTTAATAGTTTTAAGAAAGATATACAACGATGTCGCAGACCATTGCTCAGACGGCGAGCCAGGCATCTGTCGAAAAGTGTTGGGTGGTGGTAAACGCTTTATTTCTCTATGGTGGTAAATGCCTACGCAACGAAGAGCGTGCGGCAAGGGTCGGACCTCCTAAGAAGAGGTGGTCAATACCGGTGACAAGTACAATAATTTAAATTTACTTTAACAGCAATTAGAAAATGTGACTTTTCGGCAATATAATATATCTGGCGTGTGTCGTGAGTGCTAGTGGTGGACGAATTATTAAATATAACAATGCAACCTAAATTTAATTTGCGCGAGTGGCGGAGGAAATATTTAGCATTTAACCTTGTTTTAAGTTATGGATTACTAACGATGAATTTATTATATCTATAACAACTAATAGCTATAGCGCCAAACTTAGAAAAGTATTGAAATCCGACACATACAAAAACTTGTAAAAAGCCAGCCAAGCCTTTCACACCTAAAAGGTTTGAGATATACTTAAAGAGCCAAGCGACGTTTCATCCAGCGGTTATGCCCTACAAAGTATTGATATCATTTCGCCCCGTGACTAACGCCAAGCAATGGATTTCAACGTTGTGTTCCTGTACAAAACATAATGAATGGAACATAAATTACAGTCAATTCATATTAATCAAAGAATTCAAATATATAATAAATAACACTAATAAAGCTTGGCGCATTGAAAAAATTTTCTACCCTTTATGCACGCTCTCCGTTGCTTAGGCATTTGCCACACTCCACAGTCTTCGACAGATATCTACTACCGCAAAGCCACATATTTTCTTTACTGTTTGTATTGTACTTGTCAAACAGTCAATATTGCATGATGACCTCTTGGTCGGAGGTTCGACCCTTGCCGCACGCTCGCCGAAAAAAATGTTCTACCCTTTGTGCACGCTCTCCGTTGCTTAGGCATTTGCCACACTCCACAGTCTTCGACAGATATCCACTACCGCAAAGCCACATATTTTCTTTACTGTTTGTATTGTACTTGTCAAACAGTCAATATTGCATGGTGACCTCTTGGTCAGAGGTTCGACCCTTGCCGCACGCTCGCCGTTGTCAATGCGCCAAGCTTTATTAGTGTTATTTATTATATATTTGAATTCTTTGATTAATATGAATTGACTGTAATTTATGTTCCATTCATTATGTTTTGTACAGGAACACAACGTTGAAATCCATTGCTTGGCGTTAGTCACGGGGCGAAATGATATCAATACTTTGTAGGGCATAACCGCTGGATGAAACGTCGCTTGGCTCTTATATCTCAAACCTTTTAGGTGTGAAAGGCTTGGCTGGCTTTTTACAAGTTTTTGTATGTGTCGGATGAGAGTATAATGTTACCTTTTCTCGTTCCACACAAAGAAGAAAAATTTTTAATGTCCGCCATTTGTTTACGTATCGCACTTTCCCGCCTAACTCTGCTTGTACCGTCAACAAGTGTCAAGTAACTATGGTTACTTGTTGATTGTATGCCAAGTGTTTAAGGCTTATTTTAAAACCTTTATTTGGAAGCCTTCCAACAAACTTTTTCAACTTTTTTTTTCAAAAGAGACTATATTTCTATAACCTTAATGTCCATGTAAAATATGAACATTGTAGTCCCACCCGTCTGGTCAAAATCGCGGGCCGACGTATTAGATGTTAGCAGTAGTAGGCAGTAGTAGGCAGTAGTAGGCAGTAGCTAACATCCTTAAAGTGATTTTGAGCATGTTTCAAGCCATTTTTTCACCAAGAAGGAATAATCGTACCCCAATAAAATTTGGCATGTGTTGTCAGGTACCTAAATCCTCTCGATTGTGATAGTTTTCAAGTTCACATAACGTTACATGACGGCTGGGTAACACCTCGAAATCACCCCAACTCTGCTTGGTGTATAAGGTGCTTGAGTGTGTAGCGCACCGCGGCTTGGCTGCGGCGCCCTAACGGGCACCTAGATGACTGGGACACATCTTTGATTAGTCGGTTGCCTCGGCCAATGGGAGTTCATATCCAGCAATTTCCAGCCATTGTAGATACTGCACTGTGCACATACCTCACTGCCTTCAATATTTTCAATGCAAATTACTACACATGTTATGCACAGACGTCAATTACATTCAAGAAATATTGGCAGTATGCATTAAAAGTATCAAAAGAGTACTAATTGCCACCACAAAACTTTTATGCTCGTTTTGAGTCAGCGTGCATATCTTCTGGGCTGCAAAAGTATCACTCTGGACCGGCTGACGATTGTAGACGCTGATGGCCCAAAGGTTAGCGTACTCGCCTTGCACGCGAAAGGTCGCCGGTTCGAGTCCCGACTGTGAAAACTTTTTTACTTCTTTTTACTCATCCCATCATTATTGAATGTTTACTTCTTATCTATAACGGGTTTGATTTTTATAGCTTTTCATTGGAAATTACTCGAACACGAAGACATTCTTCCCTCAATGTTTGGCTAGGCTATAAGCTTTGGGTGTATAGTATAGTCAGAGTACTTGCTTTTACCAGCTTCAGCCTGCGCACTGTGCCCAATATTTTTTTATTATTTATTATTTAATATGAAATTTATGCAACTTATATCTTCCATACATGACATACATTATATTATTGCCATATGTAGAACAGAAGTCTTTCGATATGGGAATAATTGCCTCAATTGAAATAATTATATTAAAAATTAAATTGTAATGAATTTTTGATAGGTCCTCAATAATAATTAGTAGTGATATGAGTCGGTAAATTTACTGTCAGGTAAATTTACCGGTCAGAGAATTTACCGTAAATTTACCGAGCATGTCGGTAAAATGGTAAAATTTTAAAAATTTACATCATATTTTCTAAAGACTAATCTAAAAGACTAACTAACCTACACAACAAGAATGCAGTGGAAATAAGTCAATTAACACTTTAAAAATTTCAATCAATAAATCTGAAGAGCTTTTCTGTAGCTAGACATACTCCAGTCTATTTTAACACACATAACAAAAACTTGTAGAAATACAGCCAAACCTTACACACTCAAAAGAAATGAGATCTAAAAAAAGGGCCAAGCTCATCTACCCTTCCACATTTGCGCATTCTTAATTCATAAACGTAGTGTCCCATAACAGCACCCTCGAAAAGCTTGGCAAAATAGAATTTGCGATTATTAATTTAAACGAAATAGTTCATCCAAGTTCTTTTTTCTAATTAATTAAAACGTAATAACATGCAAATTTTATTTTGCCAAGCTTTTCGAGGATGCTGTTATGGGACACTGTACGTTTATGAATTAAGAATGCGCAAATGTGGAAGGGTAGATGAGCTTGGCCCTTTTTTTAGATCTCATTTCTTTTGAGTGTGTAAGGTTTGGCTGTATTTCTACAAGTTTTTGTTATGTGTGTGATCTCATTACTTTTTCAAGTTCCATTGCAAAATTATATGTTAAAATATAATAATTTTATCAAAGTTGATTTAATTTCTATGGTATTAGCAATAACAATATAGGATGTAAAATATCTAGACCCGGATTCATGTACATCCTGGGTATAGGTGGTATAACCATGGTATAACGACGGTATAAGGACTGGACCCCAATTCTTGAGTTCGTGGGAGATGACTGTTGAAAACGCAATTTGAAAACGAAGTCGTTTTCGTTTGACACTTTAAAAAGATATGCGTATAGCAATTAGAGCTCGAAAAAGTTCTATATTTATTCTAGATGGCAGTGCCTTCATAAACGCGGGCCAATCGAAAGACGAGTTGCGTGAAATGATTTGATTGTTGCAATTATGTAAACAAACAGATGAGCAAGCGCATATTATTTTGACACCTTGCTTCGACATTGTGTTTGTGTGTATTGTGTGACAGAACTATGTTGTGCTGGCCTAGGGTTGGCTAGGCTTGCCAAACATGTAATGTAAGTAATAATTTTATCTAGTCCTATAGCCTAATGGAACTTTAGACCTACACTGTTGTATTATAAATAATTTTCTACATCTGGGCCTAGGTCAGGGACGGTTTCTGATTTGTTTTATGAGAGTATAATGACAACTTTTCTCATTTCACACATAGAAGCAAAATTTAAAATGTCCGCCATTTGTTTACGTATCGCACTTTCCCGCCGTACTCTGCTTATACCGTCAACAAGTGTCAAGTAACTATGGTTACTTGTTGATTGTATAAGGCTTATTTTAAAACCTTTATTTGGAAGCCTTCCAACAAACTTTTTCAACTTTTTTTTTCAAAAGAGACTATAATACTATAACCTTAATGTCCATGTAAAATATGAACATTGTAGTCCCACCCGTCTGGTCAGAATCGCGGGCCGACGTATTAGATGTAAGTAGCAGTAGTAGCAGTAGTAGGAGTAGCTAACATCCTTAAAGTGATTTTGAGCATGTTTCAAGCCATTTTTTCACCAAGAAGGAATGGTCGTACCCCAATAAAATTTGGCATGTGTTGTCAGGTACCTAAATCCCCTCGATTGTGATAGTTTTCAAGTTCACATCACGTTACATGACGGCTGGGTAACACCTCGAAATCACCCCAACTCTGCTTGGTGTATAAGGTGCTTGAGTGTGTAGCGCACCGCGGCTTGGCTGCGGCGCCCTAACGGGCACCTAGATTAGCTGAGTAGGCTAAATCATTCATTGGAATCTAATTAATATTTTAATTTTATTTATTTATTTAACCATACAAAGATGATTAAATTATTACATTATTGTTTAGTTTGAACTTTGTATGGATTCAGTAAATAAATATAAGGGTGAATATATGCACTTTTAATTGATATACATCTTCCTCATCCCAAAAACTATTTATGTCTATGCTAATATGCTTAATATGGCCAAAATCAAAATTTTACCGATTTTACTGTTTTTTTGTAATTTTACCGGTAGCCTAAATTACCCGAGTTTTAAATTTACGGTAAATCCACATCACTAATAATTAGTATGTATAAACTTGCTAAAGTTATTTTGTGTATATATATTACAGTAAGAACCCTCTTATCCGATCTCCGCTTATCCGATGTACCGTGTTAACCGAGCCGCCAAAAAAAAAAAAAAAAAAACAAAATTAAAGTTTTAAATACGTAAATAAAACATAAAAATAATTACAGACGCCGCGCCGCACTTTTTTAAATGTACTCGCATACATTTGTAGGCATGCCTTACGAGTGAGTGCAAAGAAGATAGATCGGCGATATATCTCGACTTTCGAGCAGTGTGCATCAGTGTACTGAGCGTATAGAGTTCAGTGGTCAGTGTGCGTCGGGCGCATCGCCGGTAAGCGTCAGTGTTACTGAGCATATAGAGATCAGTGTGCGTCGCGCGCCTGCGCGTGCGCATACGATCCAACCATCTCATCTCACACACAGCTGTTCAAAGATGGTCGTTGTGGAACTAGATGCAATCATGTTTCAACCGATTCACGAAATTCGTAATCACGACGCATTGAATTGTTATTCCTGGGCTTATCTTATTTCTTTCCCAGACTTATCTTGCGTCGAGAGCTTCAGCGCGGGCATAGTAGTGAGAGGTTTTCCCACATGAGAAAGAGAGCTAGGCCTAGGCCTAGGCCTAGGCCTAGGCCTATGTTTGCATTCTAGGCCTAGGCCTACTGCGTCGAGTTTAGGCCTAGACATACGTTTTTATTACGACATGTAGGCCTAATTGTGTACGTGTGTTTGTGAGCTTGATTTACAAGCTATTAAATCATTTAGAATACCCTGTATGAAGTGTATCGTGTGTATTTTATGTTGCTTTATCCATTACATGTGTCATATATCATTTTACCATATCAGGCTATGCTACGAGAGCAAATAAAGCAATGAACCGCGCCATCCGAGTTTTTCGCAAATCCGAGGTGCCCCCGGTCTCATCCAACTCGGATAAGAGAGTTCTTACTGTATGTAATCTTAGTTTTATTTTGTAAAACAGTTTTTAGGACTTTTTTGCCCTTATTCGTCAAATAGCTGCATTAACGTAAACACATTCGAACTACGTACAATACGGAGAGGCAGCCAAACCCACTCTTTAAATTTTCGCTCCCTTTACTACTTTACAACAGAGTTCACTACGATTGGTCAATCGAGCGCGGTTTCGAAGTGGCGTCACGCAGCGTTGCCAAACCTTCACTGTTGCTCCTGGTTGTTACAATTACATTGACTCTATACGTAAAAATATCAAAATCCAGTATGATAACATGTATTTTGCAAATACTATTTTTTTCAGTGTTTAATTACCTGCAAATTGATACATACCCTAATTTAGTCATATTTCAATTGCGGTTCGTGTACTGTAGTGCCTTTTTGGTCGGAAAGTGTAGGGTTTTGCACGCTTGCAATGTTAAAGGATAGGGATTTACTTGATTTATAATTCGAAAAATCTCCGAAAGTAAGCTGGTATTAAGTAAGTAAGCTTGTTGTTGAACAAGTGAGCGTAGCGAACGTAGTGATTTCCATTCGACTTAAACGGCCCTTATTGTTTTTCTGCGTGTGTGTGTGTGTGTGTGTGTACGTTGAAAATCAGCCGAATCGCTCAACAGATTGCGCTGAAATTTTAAACGGACATCCGGTACGAGTTTATTGAGAACTGCTAACAAAATCAGCAAGATTCATTGCGATTTAAACCTACAAGAAATAATAAACTGAAAAATAGACTTCCAATGTTTAGAAATTATTTTAACGACAATGTTTTAGATTTTGAAAAGATATTTTTAGTTTGTTATTCGCCTGGCCGTGAAATGCCGTGCCCATGCAAGGTCTGTCGAATGTTGCACGTCAAGGTACCCCAAATTCCGCTCGTAGATTGAGTAAACCTTGAAATATTTTCACGTATTTCGTACTGGCTATGTTTACCATAGTACCCTATTGCCACAGATGATGGACTACACAGCGTTATATGCATTTCAAAACATGTTTAATTATTTTTGAAATACAATCAAGAAATTACAAAATCTTTCCCGACCAGGGGATTGAACCCACTTCTTTCACATTTCGTCTACAAGGGCGCCTTAGCCAACTAGACTAGGGAAACGCCAAAGTCGTAGTTAGACGAGTGAGCGAGTCATGTGGTGAGTACCCGGGAACATTTGCATTTAAGTTTGATAATTATATTCGTATAAATAATAGTTTTTTAAAGTTTAGTTGGTATACGGGGACGGGCGCGTCAACTGTAAGGTCATAATGCGCCTCGATCTCTAGCCTATGATAGGCTAGGTAGGCCTAAGGTAGGGGGAAGAAAAGTAATGTAATCGGGTACTCAACACATGGCTCACTCACTCGTTTAACGACTTTGGCGTTTCCCTAGTATTATTGAAAAGCACACTATTAAAGTGGCTCCAGCGAGTGTACCAGCGGACTCAAGAGTATAATATTATTATTCAGTAACAGCTTATAAAATAGGGCTTAGTTAGTATTTTTTATATCAGATAATCTTATAACTGTAGTTTATTTTACTACTGTAAGTATAAATTTATTTTTAATTGTTACATTTCAGGAAAACCTATTTATTTGCATCTTTTATTGGTACAGTTGCTAACTGACTAGTTAAGTATTTGCCAAGCTAGGAAATCGAAACGTCCATCAAAATAACACGATAATCACTAAATTAGGCTAATGGGCAAATGGACGAAAAAATGCTAAGTTCATTAAACGTTAAACATGCAAAATGATTGGCTTTCATGTAATTATAAACAATAAATATACGATATGTAATAAATGGAAACTTCTTCTTGAGAGTTTGGCCAACCTGGTATTTGGCTTGGCAACATGGCACGGACTGCCTTCTCATTCTGATCGAGTGTGGATGCGTCGAGAGAACTGCCACCACGAAAGTGTTTCATACCAAAGTACACAGTAATTGCGTACACATGCTATGTACAGACGTCAATTACAATCAAGAAATATGGCAGTAGGCTTTAATAGTATTAAAAGTGTCCTAATTGCCATCACAAAACTTTTACGCTCTGCTTTGAGTCAGCGTGCATATCTGCTGGATGAAGGAAGAGGACCGATCGCTATGGACCACCTACGCTCTGTTGTCGCAGTTGGTCCAACGGTTAGCGCGCTCGTTTTGTAAGCGAAAGGTCGCCGGCTCGAGTCCGGCTGTGAAAACTTTTTTACCTTTTTTTATTGATCCCATCATTATTGTTTACTTCTTATCGATAACGGGTTACGATTTTTTATAACTTTTCATTTGAAATTACTCGAACACAAAGACATTCTTCCCTCAACGTTTGGCTACAGGGCTAGTTTTGGGTGTATAGTGTAGTCAAGAGTATTTGCTTTTACCGGCTTCAGCCTGCGCACTGCGCCCAATATTTAGTTTTTTTAAATATGAAATTTATCTTAATATCTTACATAGGCCTTACATGACATACATAATAAATTGCCATATGTAGAACTGAAGTCTTTCAATATGGGAATAATTGCCCCAATTAAAATAATAATACTAAAAATTGTAATGAATTTGTGAAAGGTCCTCAATAATAATTGGATGAGCGTAGCGAGCGAAGCGAAGATTCTATTTCACTACACTGGAGAAAAAAATCCGGAATGTTTTTTTTTCTTTTCTTTTCTTTTTTTTGTATTTTTGTCTGTTTGTCCACACGATTCCGGCTAAACCGATACTCCAATTGTAATGAAATTTTCTGGAGGCCTTCGAAATCTCTGAACTTAGAACTGCCACGTTTTTGAGCGCAATCGGAAAATATTTCTCATGAAAATCGCAATTTTACGATTTTTTTCGATTTAAAAAAAAAATCTTCGACTTATAACACTTGCATGGTTTATCCGATTTTAATGATTTTTTCACAGAACCTTTATTTTATGAATTCAGATATTCGTGTAAGATTTGAGCGCAGTTGAAAAAATATTTCTTATCAAAATCAAAATTTTACGGGATTTTTTCTTTTTTCAAACAATTCTTTGACTTATAACACCTACATGCGTTATCCGATTGTAATGATTTTTTCACAGAACCTTAATTCAATGAATTAATATATTCGTGTTAAATTTGAGCACAATCGAGAAATTATTTCTTATAAAAATCGCAATTTTACTTTTTTCTTTCTTTTTTTAACAATTACGATTAATTTAAAAAAAAATAAAAAATCAAATTTAATTTAATTTTAAAAAAATCTTTAACTAAGTAATGATTTTTTCAAAGAACAACAGAAAATCCGCATAACAAATGGCAGCTCAATGCACCAATTACGCTCATCCAACAACGCGGCGGGACTTAAGCGTTTTCCTAGTTACTTATAAACTTGCTCGTTATTCTGTGTACATATGTTATCTTAGTTTATTTGTAAAACAGTTTTTACGACTTTTTTTTAACGTTAATACATTCGAACTACGTGTTGTTATACGGAGAGGCAGCCAAACCCAATTTTTAAATTTTCGCTCCCTATACTACTTTACAACGGAGTTCACTATCATTGGTCAATCGAGCGCGGTTTCGAAGAGGCGTCACGCAGCGTTGCCAAGCCTTCACTGTTGCTCCTGGTTGTTACAGTTATATGTTGACTTTGGACGTAAAAATATCAAAATCCAGTATGGTAACATGTATTTTGCAAATACTATTTTTTTTCAGTGTTTAATTACCTGCAAATTGATACATAATTTAGTCATATTTCACTTGCGGTTCGTGTACTGTAGTGCCTTTTTGGTCGGAAAGTGTAGGGTTTTGCTCGCTTGCAATGTTAAAGGATAGGGATTTACTTGATTTTTATTTCGAAAAATCTCCGAAAGTAAGCTGGTAACCCCCATTTTTCTTGTTGTATTATTGAAAACACACTATTAAGAGTATATATTATGAATTTCAGCCAAATTTCACTACGAGCAAGTTTCAACGGATCGACTTTAAGGGTCTTAATTTCACTACTGAAAGGTTGATGGTTATTATTATGTATACATAAATCGCAATATGCAAATTAAGTAAGGCAGAAAATTCGACCATTTAGAACAGGGCTGCCACTGACATTTTTTTTAAATCCTGTTGGAGGACGTTAAAAATCCGCAAATATCCGTGAAAAGTCTAAAAACGTTAATTTCATTGAACAAACCATGAAAATGGCTAAATGCGATGTTTACATGTTGTTACCATCATAACCTAAAAGTTGCCAAATAAATAATAAATAAAATAAATTTTATTTAGAGTCTACCCACTCAGTTATATAACTGATTTTCAGTGGGCCTAGGCCTAGGCCTATGCACAGACGAGAATAAATGAGCCTGAAACATCCGTTGTTGCTTGAAAAGATTGAATAAAAATGTAAAATGTTACTTATTTAACCTACAGAAAATCTGTTTTAAATCTGACCTGGTTAAAACATTCTTAGGCCTAGCCGCCTAGGCCCTAGGAATGTTGCATCAAATTTTGACCTAGGCCCATGTGTTGTGTCTATTAATAACATTGCAGTCTTGCAGAACTTGTTAATAACATTTTAATCATATACTAATTCTATTTTTCATGTTTAAGATCACATAATCCAAACTTTATAAACAAAAACGAAAGAAAACAATTTTGTAGGCTCCAATCTCCATTGTTTGTCCTTGGCTGTTCAATTTATCTTGCATCCTCCCAAAAGCAACTGTTCTGGCTGTTACCGTGAGGTGGGGTGAATAGGAACAGTTTTGTAAGTTAACTTCTTGTTATTTCAACATGAATCATAGTAAACCAATGAGATATTTTTTAAATTATAGCTATGTGGTTCCTTTAAATAATATAACCAACCATTAACAGAGTATATGAATATTTATATTTTATTTTTATTTTTATATTGTGCGTTCCTATTCACCTCCATTTGGGGTCAATAGGAACAGGGATATAAATATGCCTGAAAATACATATAGATATGCTAGCTGTTCCTATTAACCCTAGCCAGGGGTCAATAGGAACACAAATTACATTTAAAAAAAATATATCTTGATAATGGAGTCCTACGTTTATAAGATATGTAACTCTTCCCAGATAAAGAGAAATGACAAAGTTTATCAGCTCTCTTAAATGTGCCAATGCTTTTCATAACATTGAGGCTGATTTTCTATTATAAAGGCTGCGGTTGTCAAGTTTAGTCTATTTTTAGAGGGAACTGCAAAATGTAGTGTACAGCCGGGGTCATATATAAATCAAGAGGTCTGAAAGATACCTCTTTCACCGACATCTCGTGGTCAACTCTTGGTGCCATTATTTATATCGCCCTGTGAACTGCATTTTCGACATAAATAAGAAACATGGCTGCTAATGTCAAAGGAAAATTCTCTATTCACCAGAGAAACTATCAAGCCTAGAAGAAATATAATATGGAAGGTAAAGAGAGCATTATATATCGATACCTTGGCCTAGGCATAGCATTAAGACTATGCCTTTAGATCTTATATTTGCCTTAGTTTCTAATTAATTTCGAATAATTCTATCTTGGCTGTCAAGTCTTATTTGCAAACCACTAAAGTTTGTTTTATGCTTTTGTTTTGATAAAATTGTATTTCACTTCTGACTGCCTTCTAGATATTGACTATTTTGTTGACCAAGAGTCTTTCAAAGCCTCATAAATAATATTAATAACATCAAATAGTCTAGGGAACTTCCATCGATCGATAATGTAGTTCACAGGGCAATATAAATAATGGCACCAAGAGTTGACCACGAGATGTCGGTGAAAGAGGTATCTTTCAGACCTCTTGATTTATATATGACCCCGGCTGTACCAACTACAAAAAACCTTATGTGAGCCGTTTAAAAAGAGCGGCAATTACGAATTTAGTATTATTTAGAGGAAGTTTTGTTCCTATTCACCCCATAGTTCCTATTCACCCCATGTTACCGGTACTAATACACAGAAGCAGTTTCTACAATGTCTGGGACACGGCTCCGCCTTTGCTCCGCCCCCTATCTAAAGTCGAATCGATTATCGCCCCGCCTTCAATGTTTACAATCGAAATAAGCCCGCGCAGATTCAAATATACGAAAATAAGCATAGAAAACGTAATAAACGAAATATCCGTAAATAAGACTAAAAATCCGTTTATCCGTTTTGCACCCTAAATATCCGTAAAAACGGATAAAATCCGTTAAAACGGTTGCCCTGCTTTAGAAGACTTTTTCGGCTGCCCAAGGTTGATTATATAATCATATTTTGATTGTAATTGACTCCAAAAGAGTCAAAATTAGACCTTTAAGATGACTTTTTTGTCTTGTAAGGGTTGATTTTATTACCCCTGGTGTGGGATTGTAGATGACAGTGTAGATCTAGTAAAATGGGAACAGTGGGCATTATTTATTATTTGAAAATGATCAGGATTTGAATAAACATAAGTGGCTGCTGTGATAATTAGCGTAGATGTAAAGTTGATGGTCGATAGTTTAAAGATATTCCATGAAATTGTTTGAGATATGCGCAATATCATCGTTAAACTAATTATCAGATAATTAAAAGTTTAAAATAATATCAAACAGTAAAATTACGTCAATAAATGATCGCTGTAGCAGCTAATGAGTAATGAGGCCAATAAGAAAGATTATTCAGCGACATTTGAACTTGCTTAGATGTGCAACAAATACGTCAACAAGTCAGTGTTGTGTATAATATAAGCTGCGGTTTATGTGTCAAGTCATTCAGATAGAAGACGTCTTAGTGAGTGATAGTAGTGAGAGTTTGAGTGTGGAATTATGAAACGTCTCGTTGTGCAAGTAGTTGCTTTACTGGCGCTTGCCGGGTCTACTCTGGGCGACGGGTGGTCGAAGTAGCCCCACGCAGGGTATGTACGGTTACTCTTGATGAAGGAGAACAGATGCACATGAAGATAGCCAAACTGGGAATGGAGTGCCTAAAAGCGTCCGGATCCGACATTCAGCTGTTTCGTCAGTCGGAGATCCTTGAGGACTTCAAGGAGTTCTTCAAGAGCTACTGCGGGAAACAGCCACAGATCCGGGAGTGTCTGGAGGACGTAGTCCTGACGTCGAGGGCGTGTCAAAACGACACACGACATCAAATCTATCAAGTGTTTCACGAACGATTTGGAACTACATTGGGGATAGGGTGCAACCATGATGGAGAGATGCTAGCTAATGTATTCTCGTCATATGAGAAAACAGATGATTCCGATCTTTTGAAATACTGCATGTCAACCTTTGCGTCAAGAGTTCAACTCATAACGGAAATGGGCATTTCCGATTTCTCTACGATTTATATGTTATATAGGGAATATGTACAATTAAAAGAATGCATCCATTCCAAAAATATTGAGTCTTTTTTAACTTTGATCACCGAAAACTTGCAATGTTTCCATCCACAAGACGATTCTTTATTGCTCTGTAAGAATCTTGATCCTCAACGGGATGGATCACCGAGAGTTTGTCCAATCAAATCTAAGGACGAGAAACCTTTATACGACTTGCTTCGAGATCACTTTCCCTTCTGCGTTTTGCCGTTAACCAAGGCAGGCGAACCGAGGGCTTTGGATTCATTTGAAATTCTTGAACACTCTCTCTTGTACACGAGAGACGAGTGTCGCAAAATGCCCAGTGTCAACAGTTGCTTGAGGGAGGTTTCATCTCTCTCATCTTCGTGTCTGGACGAGCGACAACACTTGATCTTGTCGACAGCTCAGGACTTGATGACAAACATACTCGGACAGATGTGCGTTGAAGACGGTCGCCATCTTGCCAACGTGGTTTCCAACATCGCCAGAAGTATTAATATTTCCGAAGAACACATCAACAAACTTAGAAGATGCACCATTCTCATCATCGCGGTATTCAAAGCTTACGAAAAAGAAGTGACATCGGAGAAGACTTTGGAGTTGTATCGAATCTTTAAGTTGTTCAAGGGAAATCTTAGAGACTATCTACAGGGCGATGACAATGCGGTATCCAGTGCAGAGCTGGTGTTAAATGGAGTGATCGAGAATATGAAATGCCTTGATCGAGAACTAACAACGTCAGTACTTTGTTCGACCATTGACAACACAGTTTAACTAAAAGGTGGTCGAAATTAATAGTGATCGATGGAAAAATTTGTATCAGTGATCTATGTGTGGAAGTAAAAAAAATATGTAGTTAAATAAGTAGGGTGTGCAAACCTTGAATTTTTTTCGAACCGAACCTCGAACCGAACCTTGAGAAAAATTTTGAACCTCGAGCGAACCGAACCGAACCCCTAGGAATATTTTTTAATTAAAACTAAATAAAAATAAAACCTAATCAACAATTTTAGTAAATTACTAGGCTTGGCCTAGGGGCCTAGCCTAGCGTACTCTTAATTTTTACACAAGCCCTAGGCCTAGGCCCTTCAAGTCTACAATCTAGGCCTAGTAGCTAGGCCTAGGCCTTTGTGTAGGTCTAGGGCCTATTCATGCCTGGGCCTAGGCCCTACGCGTGTAAAATTAGGCCTAGGCCTAGGCTGCGTGCTAACGGCAAATTTTATTATCCAATTGACCAAAACTTCATAGCTTTTTAACTGATTCTTCTTTTGTGTTGATAAAGCTTTCTACATCATTTATTACGATAAACAATAACAGGATTTGGATGCGAGGACCGGGAGACGTGAATAGGCCTAGGCTAGCCCTAGCTAGGAAGCCTAGGCCTGGACACGGCGTCGAAAATAGACATCCTTTATTGGTTTGATTGCGTCTATATCACTAATATTTCCGATCAACTATCCTGAAGAAAGAATGTGGAGAATATTCCATTTGATCACTTTTTTACGTCTTTTAAACTCGTAGTTTGCGTGGTTTGACATTTTTTATGTTCCTTCCATCTTTACTTGCATTTCACTGACTTTGAAGGTCAAATTCACCATCGCCGAGCGTCGCGATTGGAGGAAACTAGTTTGCCATAGAGAGCGCTGGAGAGCATACGCGTGGTGCGCTCTATCGGCCATCGCTGGAACTTGTACTATAGGGCGCGGGATATTCAAACTGCTGAAATAGCATTTTCACTACTTTCACGGAGAGGTTCGAGTTCGGTTCGAAACTCGAACCGAATTTTGTCGAACTCGAACCTTCACTAAAGTTCGAGTTCGGTTCGAAATTCGAACCGGTTCGCACATCCCTACAAATAAGTCAGTTTTATCATTGTGGAAGCTTCGCAAACGCTTTTTCAGGCGTGTTGTTAGATGAGCGTTATTGTTTAAAAACAACAAAAAAAGCGTAAAATTGCGCTTTTCATGAGAAATAATTATTTGGTTACGCTAAAATTTCACGCGAATATATTAATTCATAAAATTAAGGTTCTGTGAAAACATTATTACAATCGGATAAAGCATGTAGGTAGGTGTTATAAGTAGAGGAAATTTTAAAAATCGAAAAATATTATTTACGTAAATAAGATATTACGTTTAAATTAATAATTGCAAATTCTATTTTGCCAAGCTTTTCAAGGATCTGTTACGGGACACTGTACGTTTATAAATTAAGAATGCGCAAATGTGGGAGGGTAGATGAGCTTGGCCCTTTTTTAGATCTCATTTCTTTTGAGTGTGTAAGGTTTGGCTGTATTTTTAGAAGTTTTTGTTATGTGTGTATGTTCTTACAGTAATAATATCAAGTTCATGATAATTACTGCAAGCTACATCTAGCCTTAGCCATCACCATCAACAGGTTCCAACTGTAACTCACCGATGGGCGCTGGGACACAGAACTTGATGAGAATCTTCTTGATGTTGTCGTGCAACGTCTTCTCGTCGAGATACCACGAGGTCTGATCGTTAGCAGAGGCTCCGGCTGTGGGGTCTGGCGCTCCGCACACCTGGGAGTAATACAAACATACAGACAGTCAGACAGTCACTACACTACACTGCACTATACTGCACTGGTGACAGGAGGAGTACACTGCTAGAGGCAGGCAGAGCATTAAACTAAGGATACAGCTTATTGCTCCATTTCTGTAGCAATAAAGACGTTAGCAAAACATCCGATTTCACAACATGGCGCCAACAACCAATGACTTGCTCAAGTATAGTCTGTCTCTCAATCCAGACGTACGGTGATTGTGAATGTAGATACTAATAGGTACTGTGACAATAAATCATTTATCATTATTATTATTATTATTATTATTATTATTATTATTATTATTATTATTGAATGATAGCAATTGTCATAAAAGTAGGTTTATACATTATTATTACAAAGTATAATTTACATAATGATTAATTATTGCTGCAAGAATAGAATAGGAATGTGGCAAACATCAAACCCGTTCTACAACAGAACAAAAAGTAGGCTGCCTAACACTATTTGACTCACCGAGTTGATGGCGGTGGATTGCGGAGAGAGGAGCTCGTCCAACAACCGCTGAGCTGTCGGCAAGATCTGTTGCGGTAGCTCACTGATGAGGTATTGAGCAAACTTCTGTAGCTGCTCGCGATGCAGCCGAGACAGAGACTCGCTCACCGGCGCTCGGAGGCACACCTGCGTCGGCTGCGGAGACAACAACAACTAGATATAACAACTGCGATTAGGCCTACTAGTACGTAAAGGCAAGTCAGGAAATTAACATCAAGTTTGTATCATAGCTGTAACGTGGTAAATTTTTCACCATTGGGCCTATATTCTAATATGTCAAGAATGTACACATCAACAACTAAGAGAGCTGGTAAGCACAGCTGAACATTGGTAGTCCTACTCCTACTTGACGAGACTAACCTAGGCCTATATTTCCCTGGTGCAAATCTGGAAACAATTCTTCAAGCATGGATTCTTCAAGAGCCATTCAGAGATAACCCTTCAGCAGACAAATTATACCCAATGCCAATTTACCATCTCAGCTAGAAATTTACTGGTTAATTAACCCAGCTTTAACTTTACAGCAACAAACATGACAAAAATATCCGCGCCTGCAGTACATTTCCCGGTAAAGTACCGGTACCAGTGTTTTAATTTTACTGTAAATCCACATTCCTACAGTTGCAGTTATAATTGCCTAACAATTTCTCTTCTTTGTCATCATCATTGCTTTCAATTTAAATTTAGTTGTTTCTAAGACAAATTTAAGAAGATCTACAACAGGGCCTAATAAGTCAATCTTATTATAATTAAAGTAGGTTAATTGCATTCTAAAGGTCAAAATTAGCTCACTTTAGTTAATAAACCTTACATTAGGGTGCATTACAATTTGGATAAAAGTAGAGGCCTGCCTACAGTAGGCCTACATAATTTGCATTGAAATTTATTCTAGTAAATACTGTGTTATGTTAAGTTATGGGGTCGGCTTATATTTTAAACTACCGGTATTCGGTAAATCAACACAAATGTCTAATAACTATTGTATTTGAGAATGTATAAGTTTTAAGTTGGTAGCCCACTTACAGCAAGAAAGTCTACCAACTTAAAAAATCAAAAATGTTTTTTTTTTAAAAATGTAACTGCAATTAAGGCTAATCACAATACTGGTGTACCGATATTCACAATCACTAGACTTAGGCAAATTGTTTTAAAATTTTAATGTTATAAGTATGTATTGAGCATCAATAGCTTAGCAGACATTTGTAACCTGAATATACTAAGCAGTAGCAGAAATATTGATAAGGGTTCCAACCAAGGAAAGCTGATGCTCTTATCACAAGTAATAGTGGTGGGGGTAGTATGAAGGTGTAAAAAAAAAAAAAAAAACAGTTTTGTACCGTTTGACAAAAACATTCGTAGGCCTACACCAACTGTTATTTTCAGAAAACTATTTTAGCTATAGTCAAGTTATACTTAGCTAAAGGTGTTTAGAAACTATGTCCAGAAAACCCGTGGTTTGGCCTGTGAGTAGGGGAGTAGTGTATTCCCCAAAACTAAGGGCGAGCTCTGGCCGGTTGGGGTGCGTGTTGCAGAGAGATCTCTCGCACAACTTTTTATCACACCTTTCTTCATTCACACAGCCTTACTCATATTTATTTTCTACTTTCACTTTTTTCGTCTCCATACTTGCCGGCCCTGTCTGCAACGAGCACTCCTCCGTTCCCACCCAGTTAAACCCATCCTATCCAACATCCTCACTCCTTCCCATTAACCCCCCTCGTCTTCCCTTACGTTCCTCCCATTGGAAAGAAGAAAACATGGTGGTAATCCACAATTATGGAAAAAGAAAATTTGGAAGATTCCAATACAATTGACATGGGCACTGATAACTCTACTGTAGGGGTGTGCGGGAAAGGATTTTTCAGACTCGGGACGGGATCTGGAATTTTACATTACAAAATCCGGGAATCGGGACGGGATCGGGAAATTTTCCGACAAATAAATAAATTAAATGCAGCATCTTTATATCACTTTATCAAGTACAAAAATTGCAAAGGATCACCAAATTAATCACATTGACTCACAATTTGACTTTAGACTTGGGCCTAGGCCTAGCTAGGCCTACTTGAAGGGCCTAGGCCTAGCTACTTGAAGGGTCTAGGCCTAGGCCCTACCCAAAACAAATAGACCTAGGGTCCTAGTAATAATTAGGTTAGAAAGAATGGCCTGTGCTTTAGATTAGCCATGAAGGTTAGGCCTAGGCCTAGGACCAACTGGGAAGAGAAGACCAAATTACAAATTAGCTAGTTGTAAGTTGTGCCTAGGCCTAGGGCCTAGGCTACAAACTAACAATTTTCAACTTACCAAAAGCATTTGGCCTAGGGCCTGCCTAGGCTAGCATCCATGGGCTTATCTAAACCACAGGCCTTTCTTTCTAACCAAATAATTAATTTTGGGTAGGCCTAGGCCCTAGGCTTTGACAAATATAAATACAAGTAGGGACCTAGGCCCTTGCCTAAAGTCAATTTGTAAGTCTTCTTCTTCTTCTTTGATTGATGAAGAAGACTTACAAATTGACTTTAGGCAAGTCAAGTCATTGTGATTAATTTGGTGGAGGCCTATTTCCTAGCTGTTTCAGGTCGAAAATCGAATATTATTTCGGTTTTTGAAGCACTGCACTCTGGATGCTAATGCATCAAGCAAGCACGCGCGAGTGCTGCGATCTAGTGGGCACCTTGCCAACTGCTTTCATATAGTCTGAAGAGGCGGGAATTTCAATTTCCCGACTTTTGACGCGATCCCGGCGAGTTTCGGGAAAAAAACTATTTCGGGAACGGGATCGGGAAGGTGATTTCCCGATCCCAAAATGTCGGGATCCCGCACAC
>JAMZAV010003531.1:0-83299 GCA_024449915.1 Sweltsa coloradensis
TGTGTTTATAGTCAGTTTCATGAGGCAATTATACAACACGTTTTGTTTTTAAATTGAAGTTTTCTTTATCTTATTTCCACAATTTTTCCACTTGTGGTTTGTTGTACAAGTAGTGATTTCTGTTTATATTGTTAAAACATAAGATTTGTCCAATAATAATTTGTGATTTCTTATATGGATTTGTGATGAGTTGTGATTTATGACATTTTTGTATTTTGTATAGTTTCGTAAAATTTTATATCACGTGTTTTATTTGAATTGAGTTGTGATTTATGACTTTTTTGTATTTTGTACAGCTTCGTAAAATATTATATTATGTGTTTTGTTGTAGATTTGTGTTTTATGTGTATTTTGGTATACGTGGGTATCTTTATCGTGACGGTGGCTAACTACTGGTGACAATCTACGATTAAACCCGAGCCTGCAGGGCGAAATGTAACAAATCTTGTACATGATATTGCCGGCCAAACAAGATGCAGACAAGTGCAATTAGTAAAGTGAAACTTGGTTGACCACTCGTGTAATGACGTCATTAGCATCTCGTCTCGAGGAGGCGGACAGCGGACACATCCCTCTAGCCATAGAGGGGGAAACTTAGATGGGGGGACATTTTGTCGACTCGCTCGCTCACAAACAAAAACGAAACGACAGATTGGCCAAACTTTACACCCCAAGAAGACAATTCACTTCGCTGATGGCGATTCTCTCACCATGTATGTTGCGGCTGCAGTGTAAGTGCAACAAGAATGTCCAACCCCTGGGGGACAATACAATACTATAGATATATGTTTCCAATGTATAACACTTTTGGTTCCAATCCCGGTTAGAGTATACCTACTTTCAAATTATAATTCCTATATTTCCTATTCAAAATATCGATCTTTGGTTGATCATCGCTCACTCATCGATTGCGTCGGGGCCTATAGTGTTGACTTGGTCGCTTTGGTTTACTATCCCCCACTGAAAATCATATGACTGAGTGGGTAGACTCTAAATGCGAATTTGTTTATTTATAACAAGAAAAGCATCGAAATTTCGATGAAGTGGATTCGACTCCTGATAGATAATAATATCGTAACGGAGTCATTGTGCATACCTATACCTAAAAGTCAATGTCAATAAATAATTTGTTGAATAAAATATAACCTGCAATAAAAATACAACATATATATATGTGTGTGTGTACAATATGTTTCGAGAAGTAATTAATGAATTTGGGATTAACGTATCATAATATGTATGCGAACTTCAGCCAAAATAAATACCAAACGGTGACTACATAATAGTCGAGTACGGTACCTTCTCGTTGACTGTACGTAACCATAGTAAAATAAAAATCGATGTCATAAAAATTAAATTAATGAATCAAAGTTACTAATGAATTGCAATAAGTTTTATATTTTTAGTTTGGTATTTCGGTTAGGTTAGGTTGTGTATTCGGCTCTTTACTTCTTTTTGTAAAAAGTGTAGTCTACGCCTGGCATGGGCGAGTAGCGGATGGAGAACATAACAGTCGACAGCTATGGGTCCAAATTAATGTAGCCACGGTTCATTCGCCAGATGGCACAGACAGTTTTAATTGCCTTTGTATTTTGTGTTCACCTCAAACCAATTAAAACTATTTCCATCTCTCGCGTCTATACAAACACAGAGGTGAGCGCGTGACTCATAACTTGTGTGCGTGATTGTGCGAGAGTGTGCATTAAATAAAATAAGTCGTGAGAGATTGAGCGATAGAATAGCGCGTGAACCGGAACACGCGTAATTGTGCGAAAAACTGTCTACAATGGAAAAACTGATTTTACAAAAATAATTACTATATTTTTATTTCGTCGAAATTTATAAGGTTATAACTTCAAACTAAGTTTACATTTTTTGTTGATTTCAGCCTATAGTCATACCATTGGTCATACTATATCAATTATCATTAATAAGCACGGGTATGCGAGCACCCAACCGAAGGATCGAAGATACCTCAAAAACAGATCGTTGTATAAGAAGGATACACAAATAAAATATGTTATTTTCCAGCATTTTGGTGGAGGTGCCGGGTATAAAGATGGATACAAAAATAAAAACATGTTTCTTGTTGTTGGTGGAGGGGCCGGGTATGTACATGAGAAGTTTGGGTGGGGCTAGCCTCACCCTAAGGGTCACCAAAAACAAGCTGCATCATCCTTCTTAGGGCAAATGAGACGTAACAGCCAAAAACGTGATTATGAGTATATGATGGGTGAGGGTGAGTTATAGAGAATGTTCTATCGTGAATCGAAGGGAGTCAAAATCCACTCAAGACCCCACTTTGAAAGGGGTGCACATACCCTGGCCAGGCCAGGACACATTCTCTCTCTCTCTCTCTCTGTCTGCCTGTGGAGTATAATAATGCATCCGTGGGGTAAGTGACTCGGGGAAGGAAACGCGAAGGACCCCACGGTAGCTAATGGAGTGGACGCGGCTTATCTAATTAAGAAGTGGTTAGCTTAGCTGGCAGAACGTGCTTGTACAAAACATCAGTCCTCGCCCCCTACAGCAAGACAAGAACATAGGAGGATGAACTGACTAACAAACCCAGGCATCGCCGTTGATAGAACTCTATAGAGGAGCATAACATATTGGTGATAAAATATAAAACAACAATGTTTTAGGCTATAAAGTTCCCACACTTCCACGTTTTCCAGAACGGCAACCGTATTTTTAATAACAGCAAATTTGGCTGACTAGAAAAATAAGAGAACAGATTTTGCCTCACGACCGGAACATTATGATTGGCAGTGATGGCAGTGGGTGGCACAATATAATGGGGGTCACGGTGCTTGTCCGGGAAATTTTAAAATTCAGATTCAGATTTGGTAAGTTTTAGAGGTTTTCGAAGGGAAATGAAAAAAATTACACAAATATACAACATTTCCTTTTTTCAGCTTTTTCAGACTTGTCGACACCCGGCGTATTGAGAATAAAGCTTGGCATTGGTTTAAATAAGAGCGTTCACACTGGTCACTACATGTGTTCGGCTAAACCAGTAGGTAAGTCACAATGACCCAACATTACAGTTACAGTGTCTTGACCTCAAATTAATGCATTTCTTCGGGTATACGTAAATTTGACCATTCTGGGAAGCTAACCCCAACCCCGGATCCCTAGTGTCAACAAAATTCTGTATCACCCTAGTTGTTGAAGAGAAAAGTCAAAAACCGCATGTCAAACGGAGGACATGTTCAGTTTTTATTGTGAGATGTGACACATGCAAAGACGAACAAAAGGTAATGCATTTGGCTGAGCTTTGCTCCCTAACAATGTCGACGGGAATGTACATAATATGTATGAATGTACGTGAAGTGCGGCTATGCATGTCGCATTTGTTCAACGATTCAGTATGTCTGCATAAGCCAAAATGACGCACGGCGATATTACTGCTGGGGGGGGGGGGGGGGGGGCGTTTTTCTATGAGAGCTACGAGCTTAGTTATTAATTACCTCCTTTTTTGAGCCCTGACACGAATTCACTGCTTTTCATTTGTAGGATAATACCGGTTGATGATAATAAAAACCGTCAAAATGTGGTAAGCGGTTTAAACTTGTACGAGATTTTACGTGAAATATTAATTTTTAACAAAGGCGGACCCGTTGGTTTATTTTGAATACACTTTTATTAATGTTTTCTGTTCGCGAAATTTCTCGCAAGTACGTTTGGAAATTGGCAACATATTTTTTGCATTCTAGTTTTGTGAAATTATCTCTTATTTTATTATTCACTCGCAAATATATTAATTGGAAATCGATCCGTGCGAACCATCGTGAAAAGCTAAAAAACATTGTGTATTAGAGCATTATATTTCAAATGCCCTAAAAATAGCTTCCCACGCAAAATTTCGCCCAGATTTTCAGAAATCTTTCCAAACAATGTCAAAGCTATCCAATATCCATATTACATCATCACTGTGCGGTGCGGCGATATCGTAGAAATCGTTTTTTTTAAGTGCCCTAAAACCCCTTACCACGAACAAATAATATAATTTTCATTTTTCAACCGTTGAACAAGTTTCGCTTAAAGATTTATTTCCATTGAAAAAAAGTTATATAAGAAAAGAAGAAAACTGATATTTTTCTACATTTCCCAGACACACAGTTTTCTTTGTCTCGTGTTGTCAAACCCGGAAAACGTTTTCCAGGCCTCTCCTTTAGAAACAGATCAAGAAGCTTTTCTTCGCTCTGTCGAGACAATGGCCTCTCTTTGACTCTCTGCTTTCCTTCCATAACCTACACATTTCTTCTTATACAACACACAATGTAACCTTTTACCGAGAACACACGCGTCCATATATTAATCAATTTTTTTAGATGTCCATAATATAAATTGAAAAACGTCACTAATATTCATATGATACAACAATCCAGAATTTAAAAAAATCAACCCGACCGGGGTTTGAACCCGTGTCACCCGGAAAATGCTCACCCGGGTTCAAATCCCAATCGGCTTTGAAATTTGAAATTTCTGGAATGTATCAAATATAATCAATTCCATCTACACGGGAGTGTTTCCCGACTAACCAAATCGATAAATAAGTTCAAAGTAGATTAAATCACATTCACATCACAGTTGACAGATATTTCTTATTGTTAGTTGAAGAAAAACATCGGTTTTATAGTTGGCGCCTATGACGCTGGTAGGGATTTTTTTTAAACATAAATTTAAAAATAGGCTACATCGGGGTTTGAACGCAGGCTGTACAGTACATGATGATTGTTGATGTTGATTATAGAAAGTAAGTTAACTCAGTTAGCCCGTGTTTTAGGTATCCGTCCGGGAAAATCCACTGCTTGTGTTTTTCTAGTCTTTTAGTTTCAGTAGCTGCAATATTATCGACTTGTTCTCTAAAAAGATCTATATATTATTATATACCAGCATTTTTATCGAGTTGAAGTATCAACTCGTATGGAAACGTATTTGTAACAAATTGAGAACACTCCCACTATATTATTGTCATGAGCAAGTTTCATTTTCTACGTGTCACACGTACAAGCAAGTTCACAAGCAAATGTTAGTAAAGACATAAAATTTTATATTTCCGCTCGTTCGAGCTTAATTTTCCGAGAATTTTAGAAAAAGGAAACTATCGTTATTCGTAATATTACCTAGCAGGTGTAACAGAGCTAGTAATGCATGAGCAGTTCATACAGGTTTGAAGGTGAGGTGGAATGAGGAGAAGCAAGGGAGGGCTGCATCTCTATATGTACTAAGCACCCCGCCCTGTCGACGCCCAGTCCGTCGAGAAAGCACCATACAAATAATTCAAGAACAAAATGCAAGATGTTATAAATCCAGACTTGGCCGTCCTCAACTTGTACCCCAAGAACTACAAAGTGTTCATGCATTACCATCTACTTTGGCGCATATTTTGTGTACTTGGCACCTCCACCAAAAGATTCAAAGCTAAATAACGTTATTTGTTTGTTCTTTTTCGACAATCACCGATTTTGTGAACTCGCGTAGGCCCTACTAATGCTTTTCTATAAAAATTTAGATTTGAACCATCAAAAACTGTCTTTTTGTTTTCAGCTATGGTCACATAACTCAGTTTTTTTCCCTGTCCCTGTGCCCTTACAAGGAACGCAGTTTAGATGATGGGATCCCAGCAGCCTGCTTCAGTTATCTCCCATCCCGGGTGTAACACGAGAGCGTTTATCAAAAGTGAAAAAACATCTTGGTCGGTAAAGAGACGGGATGCGAGGCAAAGCTCTTTGCAGGGAAGACAAGACAACTGGTTGTTTACTCTGGCCCCGCTGCTAAAAGTTACCATGTTTATTATCCATTAGCCAGGCTGGTCTATACTGACTGCTGCACGGGTAACATTGACTTAGTTGGGGGATTCAAAGATAACATTGACACTAAACAAGTGATTTGACCGAACAGCCGCTACTAGTTTTCCGACACGTTTGATATAGAAATCACTTTTTACAACAAATTCAAGTTTCTCCGCTGAAAATCAGTTGTGTGACTGAGAGGGTAGACTTTAAATACTATTATTTCATTTGGGCTTATGAAGGGGATGGAAATGGATAAGATCCCAAGACGAGACTTCGAAGCAGGGGAAGCAGATAAAAGAAAAGTAGGAAGATTTTTTATTTTTTATTATTATACTCCCTGATTTGCTGTTCCTGATTTTTGGCAAACCTCATGTTCGTTTGAGTAGGATCGTCTAATAAATCAGTTTCTTCTTCTTCTTCTTCTTCTTCTTCTTCTTCTTCTTCTTCTTCTTCTTCTTCTTCTTCTTCTTCTTCTTCTTCTTCTTCTTCTTCTTCTTCTTCTTCTTTTTTCTTTCTTTCTTTTTTTTCTTTTCATTCCCCACCCTTTTTTATATTTGATTCATTCATTAAATGCATTTAATATCATTTTTATTTGTTACCAAAATTGTTGTATTTAATGCATTGTTGTTGTAATGCTACTATTTCAAATATTTACTTAAATGTAGTTTATTGTTGTTTCTGCATCTATGTAATTAGATTTATTTAGTTGTCCTCCTTTGTAAATCAGTTTTTATAACTGAATAAGATAGACGTTAAATAAATAATAAATAAAGAGAAAGATGGGGAAGATTGATCGAAGAAGACGTTGAAGAGCGAGGTGAATCGTGGAACCAGGTGACGGAAGTGAAGCTGATCAAGATAAACATGCAAATGAAGATGACGCTGAAGATGAAGATCGATGAAGAAACGCTGAGCCCGGCAAACTCGGCACAAAACAGTTTCGTGCCCTAGATATCGTGAGTATGGATTGTTATTTCACTATAAAAAATTTTTTAAAAAAGTAGTAAAATACACTTGGTTTATTGATGAGCTGATAATTATTTTTTAAAAATAATTTTTTTCCCCCAATTTATAACTTTATTTTGAGATTGGGCCTATTTTGTGAACAGGAAACGTAAACTACGGGGCTGATGGAGAGAGTATAAACAAGACTAATCTTTGGTATAACTTCCTGTTTTTTTTTTTACTTTTAAAAATTCTGATATTTAATTTTAAATTGATATAAATAAATGTATTTCATTTGTATAAGTTCAGCACAAATTATGTTACCGACGATGATGCACAATTTTGATGAAAACAACAACAATGCAGAATCACATTGTCTCTGATTGTGATTGTTTACCAAATTCACTAACTAATATGAAACGTTCTGCAAGAATCTACTTCAAATATTGTCAAATCCCTTGTACGTGCACGGTGGTGTTTGTATGCAATGCTTGGCCCGCAGCCAGGAAAGTCAGCCAGTCTGCAGCAGCCCGGGTCTGTTTCGACTAGCACAGCTACAGCTACGTGGTACACTGGAGAAAGATAAGCTTATCAGAGGTAGACTAGGAGAGAGAACAAACTTACTATACTCACTCGCCTTATATTACGATGTGGGAGATAATTTAGTAAAATTATGGGGAATCCCTCGACCAATAAAGAAGTCTGGAAAGTTGACGGAAAGGAGGGACTAAATAGAAGAGCAAAATCTTGTTTTATTTTTTTGGACGGGACAACCGCAGAATCAAGAAATTGTACTGAAATTTCCTGACTCGAGTCATCTAGTTAAAAATTAAATTTTTGTGCACTGATTTTTTTAAATGTTGCTACTGCACACCTTTATCTAGGCCTACAAAATGATTATAGTGAAAATAGGTTTCTGTATTTTTGGTTTTGTGAGACGGTACCAAATGTGTAATTGTACCGGCAGGCGAAAAAAACGTGAAACGCAATTACTATAGAAAACCCATTGTCCCTTCTTATAACTCTTTGTACATCAAGGTTTTGTAAAATTTAATACAAAATAACAGCTGTTCAAACCCCGTCTGGGCCCAGAGCCTAATCGTACAAGGCGATTCAAGAGAAAAAGTCCAAATCACAAACATCAGCTAGAAAGGGGAGTATATTACCTACTCCCCGAAACTAGAGGCGAGCTCTGGCAATCGTCGACGGGGACTCCTCTCCCTTCCCTTGACGACCTCCCCGACAACGATGACAATGACAATACGAACGACGACAAAGACTATGACGACCGCGACGTGAGACCCGTGGCTGGTTATGACGAGCATGGGCCCCTCCTCCCCATATTCCCTAGGCTAGAGGGGCCCGCTTTAAATGACCTAACGGTTGACGCGCCCTTAATCCAAAAAAACCCAAACCAAAAAAAAAACAGCTGTTCAAATTTTCATTTTGAAGTAGATGATCGACTTGAGTATATGGAAATTTGAACATTGTTGTTGATTCTGAGGTTATATCCCGTCCATATTATTTTTTTAACTCTGCTCTTTTATAAATTAGTCCCATTTTCTTTCTGTCAACTTTTCAGCACCCTTTAGAACGTTCTATGTAATCATATTTAGGTCTAGGTCGAGTAAACCCCTTTTCGCAATGTAGACGTCCTTTTAAAAATAGCTTGATTGACAAATCCAGCAAATTTTCCCCAAGAATCATAAAAAGTTTTGACCTCTAATTTTCCCCCCAACACATTGAAACTTCGGGATGATAGGATGTTCAGAAAGGTCTCTCTCCACAATATCCAGTGGGCACCTTGACCACAAGACCAACATCCACTTGGGAGGAGCAACAATAATTCTTTATTCTTTCCCAATTAAATAAGTGCCCATCTTTCCATAATAACCTTGAGAATTGTGATAGTTTGTTCTTTAAAACTTCATTTGTGATTAGAGAAAACCAAAAAACAAAAAAGGGAAAAGAAATAGATTGAGTGGTTTTAAATTAAAAATAGATGAGAATGTAAACATCTTGAGTTGGATATCTCTGCAGTGTATACAATATGCCTCCACAAGACATTTGGATAGGTAGATGCGTCTCCCTTCAAATCTAATAGAATGCCTCGATGTGATGTCAATATCCAATTTACATCTCAACATCGCACGGCACCGACCACTGTCTGAGGGAAAAGTCTTAGGCCTACTTGCGTCATTCGAGAAACCGTGAGCCACAAGGAATATCGTAAAATCCGGTACTCCATTTTCAACATAGGCAACTAACTGTATTACGACGAAGTAAAACGATTAAAACCACAGAAGCAAAAAAACAGAACGATAGTGAATAAATAGAAAATACACCTCATTTTTAAATGTCCATGTTTAATAAAAATCGTCTTTAAATCTGTGATTTTATTTTGTTAAATGAATATCGACAATATCAGGGTTCAGGGTCAATAAAATTAACGAAAATTGTCTGCTGCAGATAATTTTTCCACCAAATTCAATACTGTATTGTTGGTTAAGATTTAGGGGATGTGGGAAAGACAGTCCAGAAGGAGAATGAAGGGGTAGATTTCTCAGGAGGAGAATGAAGGGGTAGATTTCTCATGTGGGAAATGCATTACAAAATATAATCTCCCTTATTTGTTTGTCAAATAATCATCAAAACTTAAAGCAAATCTAGTCAGAAAGGCCTCCTAACCAGCTGAGCTGTCGGCACAGCACTGATGATCGCATGCTAGTAAAGTTCAATGGATCCACATTCAAGTAATTGTATCAATTATCCCCGAACCGAATCTGACTTGGGTTGTGGAAACGAGTCCACGCCGATCATAACAACTTCGCTTCTTGATTGGAGCGTGTTGATCCGGACCAATGGGGATCTGATTGGTAACCATGCCAACCATACAACGCAGGGGTCGCTACTTAGAATCCAGGGGGACTTACGTGGTCACTTTAGGGGTTACTTATTTCACTTGTTTGTTACAAACTAAATAAAGAATCAAATTGAAACAATTTTTAAATAAATTTTGATGAAGGATTGTTCTTGATTGGGGAATGCAAGAACAGAGGAAGAAGTGTAGTCCGTCCAGGGCAGTTCTGGGTGACGTAGTTAGACTAACCTTGCCCGAAAGTCCGTACTTTACTGATAAGTTACTTCACTACATAAAGTAAGCAATTGGTAATGGATTAGTCATAAACAGGGTTGGGATTTAGGGTTTAAAAAAACAACATTTACAAAGTTAAAACTTTTTTTTTTGTATCCACCAATTCGCCGCTTTTGAGCATAACAAAAATAAGAGTAATTAAAACTGCTTCTGGATGCTTCGCCTACAGTTTACAAGATCCCCAAAAAAATTCAAAATTTCAAGGGGGAAAAATATGTAGGCATACTACTTTCAAAAATGTAAAATGGGTTTCACCCTAATTTGGGCAACAATTGGAAATACCAGCATCTACTTTATTCACAATCTTTTTCAAGAAGAACAATCGTTCCACGTTTCTATGTGTTTGTGTTATCTTGTATGGGAAATTGGAAGTGTTTTCATTTTCATTGTTGACGAACAAACAAAAAAAAAAGCATTGTCAATAAATTTATAATATGTGACATAACGTGTGTGGTCTAATAACAGCTGTTACCACATTCTGTACACGACTCAAGGTCATCCATCGTACAAAAAATGGTACACGTTAGGATACACGTTAGGACTACGCACCGTATCGAATCAAAGGGAGGAAAAATACAGTGGATTCAACGCAGGGTGTTTTTAAAATTTAAATCTATTTATTTATTTGATAAAAGTCCTTGATATAAATCAAGTGCACTTTTAATCATTTGGTGCTACAAACACAAGAGTTTGAACTGACTTCTGACAAAGAGGCAAAGTTTTCCATAAATTGTAATTATATTTTCTGAAACGATTGTGATAATATTGATCCGCTCACCAGCTTGACAATTTTCGAAACACTCAAACTCCATGCACTGATATTGTTTTATTTAAATCAATACAAATCTGATTTAAATCAATTCATCTTCTTCAAATGAAAAATCATGATTATTTTTGTATTTATTTTTAAAATTACACCCTGATTATACTGTATGATTACTATTTATCTAGTTTGTTTATAGAAGGATTGTAATACTATTTGACAAGGATGCTAATAATAGAAACAAATTTGTAGGTGCATACTAATATGTCAAAGCCGCAAGCGTTAGCACTAACATCGTGGGTGACTAGTGTCACCCAACGCTAACATGATGGTCGAGCAGGAGTCAAGCCTGGGTCGCAGGAAACTATCATTGACTTAAAAATGAACCATTAAAAAACTAATATTAAAAATTTAAACGATCCAAGCAAAATTATTTCGTAGATAACCTACGAAGTCCTCAGAAAAAGTTATCAACTTTAGGGTAGCAGGAAAGCCCAAATGAATGTCATTGATCGAGAACATAATTCCAGAATCGATTCAAGACGGAAGATAAAAAAAGAAAACCTTCGGGCATTATTACTGGTGGCGGGAATCGAACCAGTGATTTTAAAAAAAACATTTCCTGGACATTAATTAATTACATTTGTCAGTGTGTTTTTAACGAAGACACACAGGGTAAATGCATCTACATTTTGGGTTTCATCAATTTCTCCGGAAGTTTTCAAAACTTCAAAAGACGCATCGACGTCAACAATGGCAGGTCAAACATGTTGTCTCAATTCAAAGGCGAGGTGGTTTAAATGGCGCCAAAGAGGCAGGTCTCTTGATTACAAGAGAGGGGTGGCCACAATGCGAGCTCACCCACCTTGAACAAGAGAAGAGGGACCCGTATGACTTCTTTGTCATTCCAAGGTTGAGATGTATGTCGCACACTAAGCAATTGTAATGTTTCTTTTGTGAAGGGGTGCAAGTGAAAAAATTCATTGTAAAACCCAATCTAAAAACATCGTGCACATACTCAGCCATAGTGCAGCATCGTTTCTTAGAAACAAAATGCTTGATAATTCCATGTTGTTTCTCTACGAAGGCATTGAGACGAAGGTGATAAGGCAACTAAAATTATAAAACAATGAGACTAGGGCAATGTTGAGTATAAAATGGAATAACACCATATTATTATAACACTATAAGACATTCATTATAATCCATGTGAACGTGAAACGTCTCCCGTCAACGAAATATCGTCTTCACTGCAAAGTTCAAATATTTTCATAATAGGTGCAACTACCCTGAATATTGTGAGTTGTAAAAATTATCAGGTTCAAAGTGAGGAAATATATTAAGATAGGCTATATTTTATAGTTTTAGCAAATATAAGTAAAAACATAGAAATCGTCGTTGAGAAAATATACACAGCTGGTGGAAAGAGAATCGGTGAGTAGAGCGGAGAGCCGGAGGTTCTGCGGGTTCGATCAAGAGTCGGGGCAACTTTGTGATGAATTGCAAAAAAGATTTTGTAACATTAGATTCATGTTTATATCATTTTTACAGTCATCTTTTTGTACGTAATTTTATATTGTATAGCGACGTTTTGTATTGTTTTGTTTTGTTACCTTGTGTAATGTTGGTAAAATGCACTTGTGTTGTGTGACATTACGTTTCGTAGAGGGGGGGGGGGGGGGGTCATAGTTTCTTGAGCACCTGTGATGTTGTAAGGCGTTCACCCTCTGGTTGACTCACATCCTATCCTAATCTCCCTCTTGTAGCCCCACCTGTAGAAGGTGAAGACCTACACAACAGGAGGTGAATCACCCACCGTCACCGTCACACATCGCGTGTGATATCTCGGAAGTAGCTCAAGTGTTGACTCGGTTTGATTCAAGGGGTAAACGCGAGTTTTCAGCTCCCGGTCTACACGACACGGGAATCCTTCCCTATGGTTTAGTTAGCCCTCTTTCTGTACACAGACAGCCCACTCACTCACTACTCCTCAAAACACCTTTCTTATGCACAAGTGTAAAACAAATAATTCCATTTTTAACGTAAAAATTTGGGAGAAGGAAACAAAGATTAGTACACTGATCGGACTTACTTCTCACATTCTCGGAGCGCGGGGGGGGGGGGGGGAGAAACTAACGTGATTTAAATATTAATCCAAGAATTTGTGTAGTAAATATGCACTTACACTCATAGAATTCGACAGTCCCTTGGAAATGTTTGCCTGTATGCTTTGTCCCTTACATAAAAAAATTAGGTTTAAATTTACTAAAATGGGCCATTTCACGTTCATTTTTTAGTTTTTAGTTCGCAGAGAGTTGCAATAAAACATCGTTTACAGAGTCCGAGTGCAGTTAAAATATGACGAAATAACTGTAGAATGGTGAAATGTTTTAAGGCTTCGGCGAAAGGGCCTCCGGTGGCTGGGGCTTTGTCCCAGACCCCAGTTACCGCCTACGAAATCTTCTAATGGATTTGCCCCCACCCCAACTATCAAAACGTTCCTACGCGCCTGATGATGAATGTTAAAATGTATAACTTGGGGAAAAGTGGAATGAATTACAGAAGGGAGACAGGTCCGTGCTGTAGTTGGAAATCAATTATGTGTTGGTAGACTTTACGAATACGAATTTATTTATTTACATAACAGCGTCATAGTCGCCTACTAAAAGACCAATGCAGTTAAAAAAGTAAAAATGTTGAAATAATAAATATTATAAACAAATATTATATTCAAATTATGTGTTGGTAGACATAGACTCTAAAAACGAATACGAATTTATGTACTATTTACATAACAGCGTCATAGTCGCCTACTAAAAGACCAAGGTTAAACATTAAAAAAAGTAAACATGTCTAAATGTATTCGTCTCGGCAGACTTGTCTAATTAGGCTGACTAGCTTGTCGTCATCATTCCACCTGCCGTCAGCGAGGGCGCGAGCATGGGATGTCACTGCTGATGAAATACTAGACAAGCCTACACGTAAATTTACCTGCATGACTAGCGAGAAAAACTAACCAACTAATGGGACACACCCTATTCGGTATTCGTGTGTACACGGTTTCGACCGGTTACAACCACGATACGTCCAACTGGTTCTAGTATGTCGAGTCGGAAGTAAGGGCGAGCGAAGCGTGCGAGTATTTCACACCTCCGGTTCAAGGAGCGCATCTTTTGCAGCGAGGGACGTGGGTTCGAATCTCGCATAAGACATATTAATTAATTAAATAATATACTCAGAAGGCCTAAACCAAAATACATCTCAGCATCAAGCAACAATTCTATAAAGGCAGCTGTCGCGCACTAAAAAGCACCACCTATCACTATACCTACTACTACCTTCACTTGGGTTCGGACTTCGGACCAACCTTTGACCAATGTTTATATCATGTGAGTGACCAAACGTGACCAAAATTTAAAAAAAAAATCACGAACGAAGATATACCCTAGGCATCGCCCGGCATCGCCTTTTTGTTTTGTGTAGGCCTACGTACAAAAACTTCTCGTGCAACATATGAAAAAAATGTTGGCTATACCGGTACGTCACGTAGCTCAAAAAAATATCCACTGTTGACACGTTGCCTACCTACTCGTTTTTTGAGGAAAGGGAAACGGAAACGTTTCCTAATAACAATTTAATTAAGTCAGAGCAAACGAATGCTAAGTGCTGGGCACAAGGTAAGGATCTCTTTTCACGCTCCACCAGAGAATTTAAACACTTCATAAAAACTCGTTGGGTTTATTGGTCCAATCAATGGTAAGACATTTGGTCCAATTATATGTTTTATTACTCGACGAACAAAAGGGAAAAGAGTTACGCCCGCTTAGGCTACATACCATAAAACAGTGTTAACGATTATTTATGATTAAATTTGACTTGAGCTATTAAACAAAGTACACGTTGTAGTAGGCATATCAACGATCAAGATTATCGTAATGTGCATTGTCGTATCACGATTAACAAAAATTGCTTAACAGGCAAAGATGCATGTGGTATTTCTTGGGATCTATCCTTTTGTTACCTTGTAGATCACTAATATTAGACCCACATTGTAGAACCCGTTACTACCGTAATAAAGGTAATATGCTTATGTACGCATCTCGCCTCGAGTACAATATTCAATGTTTTCATAATAATATTGTGATATTTATTGTAAAACAGACACAACTAGGGCCTATGGCAAATAATAACTAGTAAATTTGAAAGAAAAGAGGTGCGGGGGCGGGGCGATAAAGGAATACAAAATAAATTCATGATGCCTTAGGAGAGATTCTACTACCAAGCATAGACTAGATATTAATAGTTTTTCAGGAGTTTGTGCTTTCGTTTGGGGGGGGGAGGGGGGTAGTCAAAATAGAATCCAACTTTCGGTGCAGGAGTAGGTTCTACATAAACTAAAACTATAACGTCACAGAAATAATAGCTAAACATTGGTTTAGTGTGTGATAGAAGATTGTGTGCGTGGTCGGAGTTAACTTTATATAGAATGGTATGCGCACTTGATAGATTTTAATTCACATACCTAATAGTAATACTACTCAACCCCACATCTAGAGAATAATGTCATATTTCGCCCTACCTACCTACCTACCTACCTACCTACCTACCTATAGGCGCTCCACGCTAAGAAAGGAGTTGCGCACGTTTTTAACGGGTGAATTGTAGCCATTCAGCAGGCTCCAATTTAAAATAACGATCGCTGATTGGCCCGTCGAAAGCGCGCGCATCTCCTTTCTTAGCGTGGACGCCTATACCTACCTTATCACATGCCCTGACTGTATCCAAGTGTACCCAAGTTCAAGCACAAAACCAAACCACTCTGTACTATGTCGTCTGCTATCAGACGATTTGCGCGAGCACTCGTAAAGTAACTTATCGATGTTTTTAGTGGTGTTAACACAGTTTGTGGCTTGTGACTAACTTCCTTCCCGGCCACTGACTTCCTGTGATTAGCACAACAACCAGGCAATCCTGGTTGCAATAACATGATTCAAATTAAATCATGAGCGAGGTATAAACTAAGCCATAGTAGGGCCTACAGTGACCGGGCCAATGTCAAATAATACTTTTATCTCAGTGTTGATGTACAATCAAACAATCACCCATCCTCAGTCTGTACATTTAACATTATCAATCACAAACCAAAACCAAACATCATTGTGATACGTCATAACATGCAACATGGGACATGCCATTTCATGCTTTTTGTTACTGCCACAGTAATTCACAGCAAATCACACGCGAAAACAACACACTTTGACCAGATTATTAGTACTCTGTACTAGGCACTAGTACTTCAAGGGGATGCATATTTTAATGCGTGCAAAATCCCCACCAAGATCACTCGGAGACTTTGTGTTGAGGATTTTATATTTATATCTACTTACGTAGGGCCTATTTGTTTTTATTACGGAATAAGATGGATGTTGAATGATGAATGAATGAATGTATGAATAAAATAAATAAATAAATATATAAATAATGTCAATACAAGACTATTTTTACACCGTACCCCTTGGATACACGCATGAGTGGGTAACGAGTTGACTTGACGTCAAAGTACATTTTATTATTCAAATAAATTTCCCAATCTTCATTCCCGGATCTAATGAGAGGCAGGCAAGCGTACATGTCATTGTATACGCGTTTCCAAGCGAAGATAGATGGCAGCACTAAACGCAACATGTCGGACCGATCGGTGATAGAGGCGAGCTGCTTACGGGAGCGCTGTATATTCAGTTATAGGTTCAACTTGATTTTTGTTACATTTCTGATCATTTACGAAAACATTGTTGATTATGTCATATCGTCCCATGTATTTTATTAGTAAAATTCGTAAGTTTTGGGGATCGTCTTTATTAAAAACGGGAATTTAATGGCATTTTAAATTACAACAAATAATTGAGATTATTTGATGATATTAGCTCGAAAAGAACAAACACTCTGTTAAACTATTAAATACAGAAACAAGTGTATCAAATAATGTTGAATCATGAAGATCGACGATATTTTGCCACTAAATGTTGCCCACCACTTAGGCTAATAGTTCAATAATTTACATGATACCAAAAAATCAAAGGAGCTTTTAGCAAATTATAGCCCTACACTTGTTTTGCACGTTTTCTACATCGTTTTACAATGTAAACGCAATCGGAGTTGGCCTATATATTTATCTTCTATCCCTACACTTAGGACTTCTTTTTTTTTAATATACATTTTATTAAAAGTAGGCCTATTGAAAAGCTGATGGCCTATTTTTATTATTGTTTTGTATGTCAACAATGGCATGCCGCGTCATTCTGCAGACAGCTTTAAAATCTTGTAGGTCATATACTAATTCTATTGTAATAAATAATAATATAAATCGAATTTTTAATGATATTATGTATAATATTATGTAATAAATGAACAATGACGGTAAACGGTATATGTAGGCCTACATTAAAGGTAGAAAAGGAGTTGGGACTTGTGCATAAGCCCAAATACAATTATTATTATTTTTGTTATTGTTTTGTTATTATTATTATGACTTTATTTATATTAAATTATCATAATAAAACTAAAGAAGCATATCTCAATTAAAAGTGCCAAAAGAAGCGAGCGATACTGTATGTGTGGGTTTACTATAAGTTGTGAACATTCTTGACGGTTTGAATTTGATTTAGTATTTATCGTACCCTGTTAGCCTATATTTAGTATATAGCCTATAAATACCAATGATTTATTATGATATTACAATTAGAACATTGTAATATGGATACAAATGCCATCCTCGGTGTCTCATGGGTGCATGGGGCGTAGGTCTGAATATAGTAATATTATTCTGGTGGACATGGTCTCAAATCCCGCATATTGGAGAGCGATTTTATCATTTTGGTGCACCCCCATACTTTTGATTGTCATCAATTAACAACATTTTGGGAGAGCAACGACAATGTACCTGTGATTGTACATATTTATAAGTGACAAACGCGGAATGACATGTGTTCTTCAGGTAAGCACATAGCGCGCTCCTCCGGGCTATCATCTATCGGACAGTTGCATTTTTCGCCACCAGGTAGCAACCCCTTTTGCTTGGAAACGCGTATAGGCTGTGCTACTGGCAGTGGTCTGGTAGTGGTAGGTGACAGCAATACAAATTGTATTGTGGCTTTTGGTTGTCAATGTTTTTGACCTACTCCGTCCATAGTTTTATTTGTAGAGCACGCCAAATGGCATTTAAACTTCTGTAGGACATGAAATGAATTTATTGATGAGAAGTGGAGGTGTTTTAGTAGAAATGTGTCTGGCGAAGGAATTTATAATTTAATCTCTTCCAAATTAGGCATAAAAATTTAAAAATTTTTAAAATTTATGAAACTCCCCCTGGGGGCCCCTAAAATTTTTTAAACCCACTTGACGAGATTGAAAGCTGTATAATATGTTTTCGTAGGGGAAAAACTGAAATTTTTTTTAACTTAATAGCACCAATAATTGTTTAAAAAACATTAACCTACCTACTCCATAGGGGAAATGGCCTAACCCCCTTTCCTTACGTTTTTTTTCGTTTTTTAAAAGGAAAAAATTTTTAACCCAAAAATAGGAAAGGCAAAACCTGTGTGAGTAAAGAAAAGATTATTAAATTAGGTCCATTAATAAAATTTTACATAAATTAAAACAGTACTTTACATTTTTGGTTTTTTGGGCCATTTCCCCTTTTTAGAAAAAACTAAAAGAGGGCCCTTTTTTAATTCCCAAACCAAAAATCGGAAAAAAAAAAAAAAAAAAAAAATGTTTTTAAAAAAAAAAAAAAAAAAAAAATTTAAAAAAATTTTTTTAAAACATAGGGAATAAAATTTGATTTTTCTTTGAAAGAGGAAAGGGGCTAGGCTAGGCCTAGGGGGAAGGCGGGGGAATTGATTATTGATTTTCTAAATTAAATGAAGATAACAGCTATAATTCTGAGGCGAACGTAACAATCAAACAAGGAACGCACACATTAAAATAAGTGAGTGCTAAAATAGCCGCGTGATCGTAAACGCTGTAAATATCTCCTTTCAACTTATCTACTTGGCTATGTTTACACAACTGTCAAGTTTACGCCAGAAATCTGCAACGCTCCACGCCACTCGAATGTTTGAGGCAATTGCACAAAGAAAAAATAGCTACCGATACGAAAAACACGATAAAATGCACTGATAACAAGCCGTCTAATTAAGCATTTTCATGATAAAGGCCTAGATCGATCGCAGACTTTCCTTGAAAAAAATTTTGTGCATTTTGGGGGGGGGAATGTGGGTTTGGGAGAAGGGGTTTTACAAATGGGGGAAAAGGCAAAACCCGATATCACAATTTTAAAATTTAAACAAGACTAGAGACTTTTTAAAACTTTTTAAAAGGGTTTCCCACAGCGCCCATTCGATAGAAGAGTACCCAAAAACAATGTACATACCTTTGTGTTGGTTATCTTCGATTCATATCTCACTAAAAAACAATAAAAATAGATTAACTATGTTGCGAACACACCCAGAACTTGCAGTACTGTTTCACGGCGCTTCCCCTCCGTTCTCCCTACTCTCCCCTCCACTACGCGACCGATGGCGGCCTGCTGCCTCGCTGTGACGTCACCGCTAGCACCGGAAGTGAATATCTCTTTTCAAAACGGTATTCCACGGAAAATACGACAATTGCTTGTTTTCGGAGTAAATAAAGTGACGATTTGAAGGAATAAGAGTGAAATTATTGACTTTCAAACACTACGAAACGACGTAAACACTCATAAGACAACATTTCATTCAATCATCAAGCTGTTTCGGGTTTAGTTTCTCCCAACCAAATAGGGGCCCGGGGGGAACATTTTTTTTATTGGAGCGCAAAAAAAATGGGCAAACTTTCTTTTAAATCGTATTAGAGTGTTGCTCTTAGTCTCTCTTCGAAATATATCTAAGAAATCTCCTCCAAACACATTAATGAATGCTTGAGTTCATGAACAATTTACTTTTGCATTATTGCCTGTCGTAATAATGCCCAAATAAAGAAATGTTCTCATTCAGCCAAATTAATCTGTAGGCGGACGAGTTGTCAGCTTCCTACATACAACTGCATCGTTTATTTAAAGGACGCCCCTAACCAGGCAGTAAAAATTCAATTTGTATGCAAGTGTCAATCCCCCCTCCCCTCTCCAGAAAAACCAAATAAATCATACAAAATTGTATTTAAACAACAATATGAATATTATTTGGTTTGATGAAATTACAGTTTTCCCCAAAAAACCCGGGCAAAACCTTTTTTCTCTTCACAAGTTTAACCCGGCGGGATAATCGATAGCTTTTTTCAACTTTCTTAACCGACCCCAAAATTTTTCCGGGAAAAAAAAAAAAAAAAAAAAAAAAAAAAAAAAAAAAAATTAAAAAAAAAAAAAAAAAAAAAAAAAAAAAAAAAAAAAAAAAAAAAAAGTACGACGAAATTTTGTGGGGGGTTTTATTTTTAAAAAACCCCAGGGGGGGGTTAAAACGGCCCCAAGCCCTCAATGGCCCAAAAATTTTTTCCAAAATTTAATTTTGGCCCCTGTTTTTAAACCTTTTTAAAAGGTGCCAAAAAATTCTGAAATTTTTGGGAAATTTTCTTTCCCGGAAAACCGGCCCTTAAAATTTACGGGGGTGGTTTCCTTTTGACAAAATTTTTGTTTTTGGGTTCCCCCTTTTTTTGGAAATATGGAAAAACCCCCCCAAAATTGGGGGGGAAATTTCCCAAAGGCCCCCCCGGGGCCCCCAATTGGGGGCAAATTGCAATCTAAGAGATAGGGAGATGGAAAAAAAACTACAATAAAGCCCACAAACAGAAAAACTTTTTATAAAAGTGATTGGAATCTGTTTCCCTTTGGGAAAAAGGGGGGAGGAACTGGAAACCCTTTTTTCCCGAGGGAAATTATTTGAAGATTTCCTTTAATTTTTTAAACCAAAAATTTAAAACTTGGGGTTTTTTTATGTGAGTTCATAGTAAATATTACTTCGAACCTAAAAACATTAGATTTTGCACACTATCACAGGCACAAATCAAGTATAAAATATATACGCAATCCCGAGATAATAATATGGCGTTTTCAGACTTTTCCCTCTATTACAAATACAACAATCAAAATTACTTCCACCCCCGTATTTTGCGAAAATAACACAAACATTTGAAATACACCATAAAAATATGTACCATTTTACATGGATTACAGTAGTCAGCCCCCCTACCTGTTCAGCTGTATAAGATCTGCACCTGCTTATTCAGTTTTGAATAATCATGAGATCCCCAAAACTATCCTAAACTGTTTTGATTTCCATTTTTTTTAGTTGCATCTCATAAAAATATTTGTTGTATGAAAATATCGAACATGACCGGCTGTGGTGGCTCAAGCGATTCTCTGATTCGGGAGATCCCGGGTTCGAATTCCGTCGAGACCGGCAATCCTGCATGAATGAATAAAGGTTTATTCCGAGATCGTTAATGCGAATGAAAGGGATCGAGTCCTCTTGAACAGTCCTCGGACATCCCTTCACAATTGTCCTAATTCCAATATATCTAGTTAAATATCTGAATAGGGGCATGCATTGCACCCTGGGTAGGTTTCCCACGAAAAAAAATTAATCCCAAAAATATGTAAAATAAGAAAACATAATGCATCAGGGGCGTAGGAACGGGGGGGAAACTCCCCCCCCCCCCCTCCACTTGATGGTTTGACCCCCCAGGTACGAGTGTCGCTCGCTAACTAATGTTATCATTCCGGCTGCCGGCACAAAAGTTTGTCAAAGAACAAAATTATAATTTTGCAATAACAACAATCATCACCTGAGTCACCACTAAGAAAATGTTATAAAATAACACGCCGAAAACTCGTTACAATGCTCCAATCACACTCGAAGAATCGAGAACATTTCCATGACTGTGCACCCCAGACCCGCATTAGCTCCCCCCCCCCCCCCAATTTGTGCAAAATCACGTAAACTTTACCCACGAAAGACCGCGTTTACCCATAAATAAAAATAATTTGATATGGTATTGTGTTTTTAGATTTAGTCTGCCCCCCCCCCCCCCCCTACAAAAGTAATTCCTATACGCCCCTGTAAAGCAGGGTCATCATAGTAAAATTGCTTAATCATCAAAGGATGGTCGCATTGCTATTAGCGCTTTATATTTTATAGTTCCTCTTCCTGTGGTAGGGCTATTGTAAACAATATTATTGAATCATAAAACACTACGTCTGCCACCATAAAATAACTTTTATTTACAAATACCCAATCCATGTAATGACAGTGGTGTGGTTTCACTTACTTACAATAAGGGCGGTTACAATCTACAATATGCATTGTCATTTGTCATTATATTATCAAACGTGGATTTTGGAAACCAAAATCTAATTTTCTAACGTTATCGATACCGAACATCGTTGGTGTTTTACTAATCGTGTGTGTAACTAATTAAAATTGACCCCCAACGAATCAAAATCAAAATCAAATGTAAGTTTTTTGTATTCAACCAATTTTTGAAGGACTTTGTGATCATGCAAAGAAATGGTTATTGTGACATGATTATTTACGAAAAATACAAACTGAGGTATTTTGTATCTTTAGCAAGATTGTATATTATTCAGTATTTGTGTTTGTGTATGATTGACAGTTACTATTGTAGATGAAATTTTCAGAAATAACTGTTTTATTCTCAATTTTGATATTATAAAACACACACAATCATTTCAACTTTCCATTTTTGTTTCATAGGAAGACTGTTCATGGGAAAGATTCATGTTCCTCTTTAGATGACGGGGATTTGAGTGGTAATGTATGGAAAAGAATCAATCCCTGGCTTTCGAATTAAGGGGGCTATTACCTCCCCCCCCCCCCACACAAAAAAATAAAATAAAAATACCACATAATCAATAGCATAAAACTACACTAAAATGACAGTTTTAAAAAATTATATCTTGTAACTGTGATTTTATACGAATTTTTAAAAAAAAATGATCATGAATTTGCGAAAATTGGCGTTTTGGAAATTTCTTAAATCGGCTTGAACTTGCTTCATTTTTGTTGCACATAGATACTAGAGCATCATACCAATCTAAAATGGTCCTTTATTACATCGTGCCATGAAACTGTGCACAAACACTCAAACACGCAAAAATATGCATTCCAAAATCACACCCCTTCTTGGTAGTAACTAATCAGCATATTTTGACCTAACCACTTGCCCAAAGTACAAAACAAAATGTAGAGGATTTACAGAAAAGGCTGTCGAGTACATCAATAATGGCCAGTATTTTTTTTCGGATCAAAATCCTCCAAGATCACGGGGCATAAAGATCGTCCCCATGTTATTTCTTTTGGGAGATTTTTGCCGATTGGACCAAGTTCGAAAAATACCAAGTTTGACATTTTTTCCCCGGGTCAAGGTGGACCTAATAATTTTTCTGTTCATTTCTAAATTCACGAAGAGAACCTTGGGGAAACTTTCAGTCAGGATTGCATGGTGGCGTATCGAACCAGCGACCTCCGAATCAAGAGTTCAACTCATGAGCTATATTCTGCGTACTCATTGGGCTCTTTGCCCACGAGTTAAAAGCTTAAAATGCCTATGTCGGCCCCTGATGGCATGATTGGCGAAGCCTGTGGGGCACAACTCGCCTTTACCTCATATAGGAAGAAGTGGTTCATGCACTGTGCCGCAGTTGCAGAAACGCAACTAAACTCTGTGACTGAACCTCATTTTCCAAAATACTTTTTCGTAAAGATGCCCGATGTAAGGTATACACATAAGTTTTACCCTGTGTGACCCTCTTTAGATATAGTTAACTAGGTTACAAGGCCCTCGAACCGACATTTTAAAAGTCAAAGGAAGTGACTCAAACCTTAGATAAGTGAACGGGGGTCTTGAATATAACAGGAAAATATATTTTATTTTTTGGGGTGGGACGTTTCGTCCCTGTCAGCCATAGGCCCAGTATGTGCAAATTTTGGGACAATAGTGGAAACACAGAGCTACACTTAGCTAATTTAGAGAGATCATTTTTTAAATGTTGTTTCTACACATCATTGCCTTCCACCTCTTTATGAGGAAAAACGATTTTCTGAAATATCTTTTGATGTACGATTTTTTCTTCCGTAAGTACAAAACTCTTATAAGTACCGCTTGACAAAAAAATAGTACATAATATATATAACGAAATTTCAGAAAATCGGCAATGACATGTACAAAAAATATGTAATAAATTGTCACTCTAAATAAGTGTAGCACCTAGCTCAGTGTTTTCACTATTGTCCCAAAATTTGCATATAATGGCTGACAGGGACGTGACGTCCCACAAAAAACGTTATACTCACTATACCCTCACTCATTTAGCTAATATTGCAGTCATCTTCCTATTATTTTTAAATATCGCTTAGAGGGCGATACAATAGCCATAAGAGCCAGCGGTTTAGCCGAAGTAGTTTAACCGGGGGTGACCGCTCTGCCTTGAAACTCACGTATACCGCTGGTTAGAGCAGATGGAGGGTTCGAGACCTAGTGTAACGGCTTCGTTCTCCTCGACGTCTGCTCGGCAGTCCGGGTTAGTGGAGGAACCTATATGACTGCCAAGGTTACACAGTACTTTCGGATGGGACGTTAAGCCGTTGGTCCCCTTGGTACTTTTCGAAAGGAGTAAGTAGGCTACGTGCCAGTACCGGGTTTCCCCTTTTCCCTTCTGTTCATACTTCATCCTCATCTATCACCACTCATCGTCTCGAATTGCCAAAGTGCATTAATGTTCAATCCAATCCAATCCAATAGCCATAAGCGTATTAGGACAGTACAGCACAATAATTGTGAAGGGAGTGTCCGAGGGCTATAATAGGACTCAATCCCATTATTCTCATCAACGACTGAAGAAAACTTTGAAAAATACTTTCAGTCAGGAATACAAGTGCAAGCTACCTCAGCTGTTGGTGTACCTCATAGAAAAAATACCCTGTAGATTTCCTTATAAAACACTACGAAACATGTTGTATTGATGTTGATTTGGATTGTAAATAAATCAATAGATTGGCCATGGCTACTCAACAACTGAGAATGAAACATCATCAGGATAAAAATAAAGAAGTAGGCCTAAGGAAATACTAAAAGCATAACAGAAAGCCGCTTATGGGACGCGTGTGCGTGTGCGTGTGCGTGTCGCGTGCGCGTGCGTGTGCGTGTGCGTGTGCGTGTGCGTGTGCGTGTGCGTGTGCGTGTGCTGTGCGTGTGCGTGTGCGTGTGCGTGTGCGTGTGATTCTAACGCAACACGGTCTGTTAGTTTGCGGTCGTCGCTAAGAACTTAACCCTCGCTGATATTTAAATGTCAGGCGGTTTCTCACCCCCTCCCCCACCCCTCCTTGAAACATCCCTTCTTTTATGCGAGGTGTGAAATGTTTCGTAAAGTAACCACGCGGTAAGGGATGAAGGAATAATTAATAAGGGATGAAAGAATAATGAATATTTTATTGATTTATCAGAGTCATCTGCACAACAACCACACCGATTAAAGTTAATTCACAAACAGGTAGTATTGCAAGAAAAGTTTTAACAAGAAATTTTGAAATCATAGCGAAGTATGCTTGTATCAATTAAATTATTTATATGTTTGTACGTTATAGTTTTCCTATAGAAATAGTTCACATAATAAACACAAAATTCTCCTTTGAGATGCCCTATACCGAAAATAATTCTGAATGAAGCTTTTTCCAAAGAATTATTCTGCAGTTTAAAAGTTATTGCCAAGACGTGAGACCATTCCAATTTTAAAAAGATATTGCACATATTATCTATTCTCCTTTTAATTGCAACTCATTGCATTGATATTAATATGAATATAATATTAATCTATAGCTATAAATATTTTTATTCTTTTATGGAGCGCACCGCAACCGGATATCAACGCTAACTGGGGTTTTATTGAAAATGTACCTCCTCGACAATCTTATAGAAAGGGTTTAGAGATGTGTATAGATGCACAAGTTTATTTTACTCCATCTTTTAATTATTATTTATATCCTTCGTCTGAAATGAAAGGCAAGAGACATAACACCTAAACATATTTTAGTGTGTTCCCCTATCGAATTCTGAGATTACCCCAGACATACACCAAACAGCCATCAACGAGCCAATAAGAAGAAAGACTAGAAGAGCACTTTCAATATTGCGACACCCGTTCCATTTCTCCGTCATCGTTTCGCGAGATTTCAAACGAACGAAAACGTTCCATTTGTCATCGCGTCTCCACCGCCGTCTAAATCCACTACACACTGCCCTCTAGTGTTTGACTAGCAGATGAGATCGTGCACATTCACGAGGGCTGCTAATCGAGTTATGAATTCATGATTAACGGAGGGAGATCACTTCAATACGTGGTGACAAAACGTGGTGACGAAAAACTGCGTCGATTGATTATTGACGTCGTGTTATATCAGCGGTTCAAGAATGAAGAAGATGAGCAGCGAGAAGTGATTGGAAATTGATTGTAATGACAGTGATTGAGATGTGTGATTGTGATCGATTGTGATTGTGGGACTAGATACATGGATCAATCCATTATCAATCGATGTCTCATCCTCATCCTATCTCATCCTCAAATCATAGGAATAGGTGATAGTGTTATACTTCTACTCTGTATTAGTCAAATGAATAAAAATTACTTACTTACTTACTTACTTACAACATCTCTTTTAATAATTTGTTTAGTATGTTTTTTGTATGTTCGCTTTCTACATTAAAGATTATATTATTATATATTATATTGTTATACTGTATTATTATTAATGGTAGCTTACTTGTTCACGCTTATCTTGAACGTTTATTTTAAATAACGGTCTTGTATTTGTTATGCAAAAATGTTTCACCATCTAAAGAAGATAGGGACATATTATGTTTAGTAGCCCTACACTGGCCAAAGTGTCCAGTGTCCAGTCATGGTACAAATGTATACCACAAAACCATCACAAAAAGAACTAACTTTTCAAATAGCTGTGCATGGCATTTGATGAATGAAATAGAGGTAAGAAAATGCTGTTCCAGTGTTGCGATATCAGTTACTCATCAGGCAAAATAAATTTGGTTTCGGATTCTACCTATACTCAGTTACAATAGAAGACTTAATACTAGGAAGCATTGCAAACGCTTTTTCAGGCGCGTTGTTGGATGAGCGTAATTTTTTAAAAACGAAAAAAGCGTAAAAATAGAGATTTTCATGAGAAATAAGTTTTCGATAACGCTCAAATTTCACACCAATATTTTAATTCATAAAATTAAGGTTTTGATAAAAGTCATTCCAATCGGATAACGCTTGTAGGTGTTATAAGCTGAAGAAATTTTAAAAATCGAAAAAAATTGTAAATTGCGATTATCACAAGAAATAATTTTTGGATTGCGCTCAAATTGCACTCGAATATATAAATTCATGAAATTAAGGTTCTGAGAAAAAATCATAACAATCGGACAAAGCATGTAGGTGTTATAAGTCGAAGAAATTTTTTTTTCAAATCGTAAAATTGCGATTTTCATGAGAAATATTTTTTCGATTACGCTCAAATTTCACAAGAATATATCAATTCATAACATCAAGGTTCTGTGAAAAAATCATTACAATCGGAAAAAGCAAGTATGTAGGCGTTATAAGTCGAAAAAAAAAATTTTAAATCGAAAAAAATCGTAAAATTGCGATTTTCATGAGAATAATTTTCCGATTGCGCTCAAAAACGTGGCAGTTCTAATTCAGAGATTTCGAAGCCCTCAAAAAAATTTCATTGCAATTGGAGTATCGGTTTAGCCCGAATCGTGTTAACAGACACATAAAAATACAAAAAAAAAGGAAAAAAAGAAAGAAAAAAAACATTCCGGATTTTTTTCTCGAGTGTAGTAGAATGGAATCTTCGCTTCGCTCGCTACGCTCATCCAAAAATGTCTTCTTCTAGCCGTTGAACTCTGTTGACGCCGACGTCATCTATGAGCAAATGATATTCAGCTGACCATCTTTATTAGAAATGAGTTCATGACACAAATATTTCTAAAACCCACAACAACCACATGGAACGTGATAGTAAACACTCGTTGAAGGTTGTATTGTGGTTGCAAGTGTTATTTTGTACTATCAGTTTAATACGGATGTCCCCTGACAACAATAAGGTGGCGATAAGCAGCACAAGATAAAGATTTTAAATAACGGTCTTGTATTTGTTATGCTTTAGAGTGTGATGATCTCAATTTGGATTTTTTTTTTTTTAATATTGAATTTTTATTTATTTAAAGAAGAAAATATATTGATGTGACCACTGTACATTATAACTGAATTTTGAATTTATTTAATCTTTTCGCTACGTAGCACCGAGAGTGTTAGCTCAACTCTGATTCGGGAGGGCCAGGGTTCGAATCCCGTTGAGATCAGACCGGCAATCCTGACTGAAGGTTTTTTCCTAGGTTTTCCTCGGTCGTCAATGCGAATGCAAAGGATTGAGTCCTCTTAAATAGCCCTCGGACATCCCTTCATAATTGTCCTATCCGCAACATACCTAGTTAGACTCATTAGGCCTTGCACTCTGGGCAGGCTTCCCACAAAAATGATTATTATTATATACTCTACGTAACTAAACGTAAGCATATTATACAAAGTAAAAAATATATAGATGGGGCAACTAACATACATTCATAAGTTCATTCAAAAGATATTTGTGGAGGTTTTACTCAGTCATAGTATTCATGCTTTAATAACAAATCGTCCGTGGTTCAATTCTTGAGGTGAGTGTAACGAACTGTTTACTTAAATCGAATTGAACTTTACCTGCACATTATAGTGAACGTAGCGAATGTAATGCCCTGGAAAACATGGCACCAGCTGCTGCCCCTTTAAGAACACGATATTACGAGCTATAAACGGTGATGATGTTATTGCATTAGTTTTGTTAACAGTGGCGTAGGAACCGGGGGGGGGGAGGGGGGCAAAACTTAGGCGATTTAAATATTAATCCCAGAATTTCTGTAGTAAATATGCACTTACACTTATACAATTTGACAGTCACCATGGTAAAACGAATATGTTTGCATGTATGCTTCGTCATTACATCAAAAATTAGGTTGAAATTTACTAAAATGAGCCACTTTACGTTCATTTTTTTAGTTTTTAGATCGTAGATAGTTGCAGTACATGAAGAAATAACTGTAGTATGGTGAAATTTCTTTTCGCCTCCGGCGGCTGGGGCTTTGCCCCCCCCCCCCCAACTTTCAAAACGTTCCTACGCGCCTGTTGCTAAAAGCACTTGCATGGACATTCAATTCTTTCCTTTTCAGTCACGAAATTTAAAAAAAAACTAGCCCATATCATAATTTAACTTACACGATGTGATTTGGATTTCTTATAATTAATATGAATATGGTTAGATCCATACCATATAATATATCCAGGCCAGATCATAACGTAATTATTAATAGTATTATCTTTGGGCCAGATCGTCTATGTAGGTAGTTGCTATACTGACTTTCACACTTACTTGACTGTGTTGATGTATGCCTTTGTGTATGTCTAGTCCTCTCGAGACAAAAACTATAATTACTGGCATTTAGCTATAAAACACACATAAGTATTGTGTTGTGTCACATTATATACAAAAATAAATAGATGCAAATTAGTATAGTCCACCCACTCATTATCATAATGGAGCAGCCCCTACAAGGTAAATGGTCCATGGTCACAAAATAAAAATAGAAGCAGGTATTTGTTTCATGTCAGCCATGTGTTGAATACCCGGGAACATTTGCCTTTAAGTTGCATTGATATAAAAGGTATAAACGATAGGGTTTTGAGTTTAGTAGGAAGAAGGCGCGTCAACTGTAAGGCCATAATGCCCTTCTCTAGCCTATGATAGGATAGGGGGGAAAGAGTCATGCTGGATCCAGCCGCCTTAATAGGTAAGGGGAGGAAATGCAATGTTCCCAGGTACTCAACGCATTGCTCACTCACTCGTCTTACAACGACTTTGGCGTTTTTCTCGTTAGACTAGGGAGCGAAGCGACTATGAGCCTTACAACGGAAGTCAAACCAAGATCGTTTTTTTGCCGCGAGTTTGTGAGTGAGTGAGTGGGTGAGTGAGTGAGTGAGTGAGTGAGTGAGTGAGTGAGTGAGTGAGTGAGTGAGTGAGTGAGTGAGTGAGCGAGTGAGTGAGTTCGATCCAGAACGACTGAACGTCTGAACAGATTGCGCTGAAATTTGAAACATACATTAGGGAACACGTTTTTAGTTGCAGTTAACAAATGCAGCAAATTCCTGTATGATTTTGGCTCACGTGAAATATTTAAGTGAGCATTTTTAAATGCAGCATTCATATTATGTTTGAGCCAAAATCCAACCATTGTTTGAAGATGACTACAATTGCTTTGTTAATGAATATGTAAAACTCCTGATTGGATTTTAATAGTACTGCACATGCACACATTCGTTCTCAGTGAAGTTTCAACCCCAATTTAGACTGCCCGAAAAGGGAACAGAAAGTTGCAAATTAAATCCATAGGTTTGTATAAACCTAAGCTAACTTGGCTTCCTCTCTGTCTCTTGCAGATGGGCCTATGTACTGCAATTATATAATTGAAAGATAGATACAATTTGCATAGGTACTTAAAATAATTCCAAAATAGGCAAAACTTTATTTTGATTCTTCCGTTTAAATGTCAACCAAGAATCATGTCGATAATAATTGCTTGATTTATTTCTAGTTACCTTGTAGATTTCAAAAGGCCTGAGGAAAGCTCGTGTACCGGTATACTGCCGGTACATTAACCAAATACGCTTCCTATTACAGTACAAAGAAAAAACACTGACAAACAAGAACTCATAGCAGAAAGTATCTAACGGACCTTGCTTAGAAGATTCAAATAATATTCACTGTGACAAAACAAATTAATGGCATTGTTGCCAGTGTTTATCATTTAAACAGTGTTAAAAAATAGTTGTCAAAATTAGCCCGATATCAGTTTCAGCACGTTTTGTGCTGTATATAATGGAGTTTAACAGTTTCTAGAGTATTTAAGAAGGGTACTCTTTCGGTTGGTATGGACAGTTTTTTTTATGTGTACCTACAAAACCTTTAACGTCGCTATTTTAAATCTAAAGTACCTACAAAACCTTTAACGTCGCTATTTTAAATCTAAAGTACCTACTAATCAAAAACTGTCCATACCAACCGAAAGAGTTTCTTAAGAAGATGGCGTCAAGCACAACCATAGAAAGCCTCCCTCCAGAGATGCTGCTTCAAGTGTTCTCGTACTTCAGTCCCACGTTTCTGTGCGAGACAGTTGCTCAGGTATGTATGCATTGGGAGGATCTGTGTAAAGACCCGTTGCTCTATAAACAATTAACGTTCTACGTCGACATAGTCAGCACCGAGACTGCGATCAAGCTCCTCAGGCGCGCGCCGTTGCTCAAGTCACTCGTACTGGTGGACATGAAGAACATGGAGACAATCTTAGAAGAGGTAAGCCAGCACAATCTCAAGATTCGTTACTTGACCCTGGAGAAATACCGTAAACCTTACGGTATTGAGTCATCGGTCTTGGAGAGAGTAATGGACAAGTGTACTGAGATCAAAAACTTACATCTTTATGGACGTATCGTAGGCCTAAGTGGTTGTGAGTTTTTAAACATCCTTTGCCTTCATCTTCCCCACCTAAAAGAACTATCGTTTGACATGCGAGGGACGTACAGTCGTGCCTCGGAAGTGATGCACCTTGCCAACAGTTGCCACGACCTCGAGAGGCTTGTCATCAATGACTACACCAGTGACAGTACCAGTAACAGCGAACACCGCAACATCATAGTTTTGTGCAAGCGGTACTGTAAGACCTTGCGTGATTTTACGGTTGCCTTTGGCGATTGGTCTCGAGAATCTTTCTCCGCGCTGAAGACTTGCGAACGCCTGGAGACCTTGTACATCCGTAATCCTTACAGCATGTCCAATGAGGATCTGCCGACCATCGCCTCGATATCCACCTTGAGGGAGCTAAGGCTCGCAGACTGCGAGGTGCCCGAGACGATCTGGATCCGTCTGTTTACATCTGGAGACTGGACGAACCTCAAGTCTCTAAACCTGAGGGAAAGTAACGTTATGGATAAGATGTGCGTTGCTATCGGCAATCATCTAAAGAACCTGAACACGATCGAACTGGATGGACTCGAAGGACAGGGGCAGCCGACATTGACCGCAAGGGGGTTGAAGAGTGTGATTCAGGGCTGCTCCAAGCTACAAGAAGTTTTTCTTGAGAACTTGGAGGACGCCGCTGTAGAGATCTGTCAAAACACACCGGAACATCTGCCTCGGCTGGCCGTATTGAGGATATATGGGTGTTCACAAGAAGCCTTAGCCCAAATAAAGGCACGCATGCCAGAGCTGGAGGTGGAAGACATCCTTGATCACCTTGATATCACCTTCAGTGGGCGAAGATTCTTGTGATTTATGATTCCCGGATAATATTCTACAAAGCTGTCTGCAAAATCATTGTAGTGTTTCATTAGTCTGTCTTCTCTCAAAGGCAAGCCCATAATACTTTCTCCCGGGTAAATTTGGTAATTAAGAATCGTCAAAAAAATTGTATTCGGCACCATTTTATATTGTTTGTTCAATAATAAAATAGTGTTATTAACCAATTAAAACGTTAGCTTAATTGCGTAGGCTATAGGCATAGACCGTAGATGCAGATTTTGATTAAAGCTCTGGGTAGACCTAGAAATGCAATGCCCATACTCCTATATCTTAATCTCAGGTGTAAGACCTAGCCAACAGCAAATGCTACAAAGCCCTAGGCCAATTCTTGGCATTATTATGGTACGAATAGGCGAATTATTACAAAGTAGGACCTGCTCTAAGTTATCTAAGCCTATAGGCCTAGGAATGTAGACCTAATTTCATGGATGTTATTTGATACGATCTAGAACTAAAAGATTACTCATTTTGATTAATTCATTGAAATTGATTGACTTATTAAAGGTTTCGAAACGCATGAGGGAAGCTCGTCAAGACGAAGCGCGTCGTACACAGTAAAGTCTCTGACTAAAACTTAGAAAACGCCAAAGTCGTTGTTAGACAAGTGAGCGAGTCATGTGTTGAGTGCCTGCAGTAACATTCCCTTTCCAGTCAGGATCCAGCATGGTTCTTTCCTCCCTAGCCTATCACATACGATAGAGTGGTGCATTATGGCCTTACAGTTACGCACCCTTATACCAACTAAACTCAAACCCTTATCGTTTTTAGCCTACATTATTGGATGAGCGTAGCGAGCGTAGCGAGCGAAGCGAAGATGCCATTTCACTACACTGGAGAAATAAATCCGGATTTTTTTTTTGTGTGTCTGTTAACACGATTCCGGCTAAACCGATACTCCAATTGCGATGAAATTTTCTGGAGGCCTTTGAAATCTCTGAACTTAGAACTGCCACGTTTTTGTGCGCAATCGGAAAATTATTTCTCATGAAAATCGCAATTTTACGATTTTTTTCGATTTAAAAAAAAATTTCTTCGACTTATAACACCTATATGCTTTATCCGATTTCAATGATTTTTTTCACAGAACCTTAATTTTATGAATTAGGCCTAAGATATTCGTGTAAAATTTGTGCGCAATCGAATAATTATTTCTTGTGAAAATTGCAATTTTTCGATTTTTTTCTTTTTTTATTTAAGTTAATTTTACATTTAATTTCATTAATTAAAAAAAATTTAACTAAGTAATGATTTTTTTCACAGAACAACAAAAAATCCGCATAACACATGGCAGCTCAATGCACCAATTACGCTCATCCAACAATGCGGCGCGACTTAAGCGATATCCTAGTATCAATCAAGTTAAATGCAAATGTTCCCGGTACTCAACACATGACTCGCTCACTCGTCAAACAACGACTTTGGCGTTTTCCTACTACGTAGTTGGCTAAGGCGCCTTTATACGCGGAATGTTGGAGACCCGGGTTCAAACAACGGTCGGGAATCGGGATAAGATTGACTTTCTGGATTGTATTAAAAAATGATAGAACATGTTTTGAAACGCATATACAGTTCTATGGAAACAAAGCCAGTACGAAATACGAGTAAAGATTGCAAGGTTAACTCAATTTCCCAGCTCTATTTGAGGGAACCTTGAGCGTCCAAGATTTGATATACCTTGGTCACTGCATACAATTTTCATAGCTTGACAAAACAAATAATAAAATAATCTTTAGAAACAAAACCATTGCAAATCCTATTTGCTGCCTATTTTTCAAATTATTATTTTTTGTAGGTTTAAATCGCAATGGATGTTAATGATTTTGTTAGCAGTTCTCAGTAAACTCGTACCGGATGTCTGTTTATAATTTCAGCGTAATCTGTTCAGCGATGTGATGGCTGATTTTAACGCAAAAAACACACACAGTCACAGAATCACATAATCATGCCGTTTGATGGTTTAATTGTAGACTTCGTTCGCTGCGCTCACTCGTCTAATTACAACATATTACTTGAAGGGGTATTCACCCGCTACACTCAAAATATATATTTCATTTAGGTTAACGATAGATATCAATTTAGAAAGTAATCGAAAAATTATTGGGGCCACCATGACACGAAAACAATAATTGTCAAACTTGGTAATTTTCGAGCTAGATTCCATCGGCTAAAATCTCTCATAAGGAATAACACCGGGAAGATCTTTATGCCCGTGACCTTGGAGGATTTTGATTAAAAAAAATTAGGGCCATTATTGACGTACTCGACAGCCTTTTCTGTATTATCCTTTATATTTTGTTTTGTAATTTGGGCAAGTGGTGCGGTCAAAATAGGCTGATTACCAAGAACGGGTGTGTTTTTGGAAATCATAATTTTGCGAGTTTGGATGCATATTTGTGCACAGTTTCAAGACAAGATGTTATAAAGGGGCATTTTAAATTGGTATAATGCTCTAGTATCTATGTGGAACATAAAACAAGCAGGTTATAGCCGGTTTAAGAAATTCACCAAAATGCCAATTTCCGTCAATTTCTGGATCAAAAAATCTTTTAACAATTCGTGTAAAATCACAGTTACAAGATATATAACTTTTTAAACTTTCATTTTAGTGTAGTATAATGCTACAGATTATGTGGTAGAAAATAATTTTTGGGGGTAATAGCCCCTTAAGCATTTTAGTTTCACCCGTTTGACAATCAAAACTTTTATCTGTGAGCAATGATTTGTATTCTATTCTAGCCGAGAACTGTCCAGTTAAAGTAAACGACAGATTTATTAGACGAGTGAGCGCAGCGAAACGAAGTCTTTCCTAGCGCTATTCGATCGGGCCTTGGCCGTGAGCTTTGTCTGTATGTCTGTCCGATCCCATACGGCCGAACGGCCAAATAGATTGAGCTGAAATTTTAAACAGACATCCGTGACCAGGTAACTGAGAACTGCTAGCAAAATGAGCACAATCCATTTCGATTTAAACCTACAAGAAATATTAAACTGAAAAATAGACTGCCAATGTATAGAAATTTATTTAACGACAATTGGATTTGATTTTGAAAAAATATTTTTTGTTTGTTATTTACCTGGCTGTGAAATGCCGTGCCCATGCAAGGTCTATCGAATGTTGAACGTCAAGGTACCCCCAAATTCCTCTCGTAGATTGAGTAAACCTTGCAATATTTTTACGGTATTTCGTACTGGCTATGTTTTCCTTGGTATTGTCACAAATGATGGACTACACTGCGTTATATGCATTTCAAAACATGTTTAATAATATTTAAAATACAATCCAGAAAATACAAAATCTTTCCCGGCCAGGGGATTGAACCCACGTCTCCCACATTTCGGCTATAACGGCGCCTTAGCCAACTAGACTATACGGAAACGCCAAAGTCGTTGTTAGATGAGTGAGCGAGTCACGTGTTGAGTACCCGGGAACATTTGCATATTTAAGTTTGATTATATTCGTAAAAATAATAATGGGGTTTTAAAGTGAAGTTGGTATAAGGGCGCGTCAACTGTAAGGCCATAATGCGCCACTGTAGCTAAGATAGGCTAGATATGCCTAAGGTAGGGAAAAAAAGTAATGTTACCGTGTACTCAACACATGGCTCAGTCGTCTAACAACGACTTTGGCGTTTCCCTAGTCGTAAACGTAAACCGTTCTAGGCCAGGAGTGACAAGAATCGTTCTCAATTTTATTGAAGCTTACACAAAAACAAAACTAAACAAAACAAAAAGTTTAGAGGCGAGTTGACATGATTAGATTTGGTAGCATTTATTTGATTAAGAAACTTACAAATTGAACTGTCACGTTTACAGTAGTACGACATCCATCCACAATCAAACAACAAAACCTTTAAAGTAACGATAGATTTGATATAAAATGACAGTAATAAGGTGTTTTTGGCAACAGAACCAACTGACAATATTATACAATATGGTAGCTATAGTACAAACACGAGCATTTGTTGTTTTAGGAAATACTCCAAGTGTAACGTTGTTTCTTATCGCGTAGGCCTATTTCTACTTCTGAACACAAAATGCGAAACCTTAAACTGGACAACTTGCAATAAAACTATTAATTGGACCGACAGTGTTGGCTCGGGCGTTAAGCGCCCGACTCGGGACGTCTGTCTCGGGTTCAAATCCCGTCAAGACCGGCAATCCTGACTGAAGGTTTATTCCGAGGTTTTCCTCAGTCGTTAAGGCTATTGTAATCAGGGTAGGGATGAGAGAGTACCTTTAATAAAAAAAGCGAAAAAACAATTTGTTTTGGTCGGGACATAACCTCACAATCGGCCATTATGTCGTTTTTTGACAATAGTGTGGACAGCACGGCTATGTGCAAAATTAAATTTTGAGGATCGGTTTTCTGGATATAGTTTGAAGTTTCTAAACTCCTTTGATTTCAACTTCAGCTATAAGGACAAATAGATTTCTGAAATATTGGTTTACGATTTGTTTTTGCTAGACGATACAAAACTAGGAAAAACTCGTATTTGTACCGTTTGATAAAAAAAATCAAACACCAACTGTATTTTCAGAAATCTATTTGTCCTTGTAGTATCCAGAAAACCGATCCTCAAAATTTAATTTTGCACTAACCGTGCTGTATACACTATTGTCAAACAAACGACATATAATGACCAATAATGAGGTTATGTCCCGCCCCCTCCCCCCCATTTTTTCTGTTTTAATTAAGGCCCTCTTTCATTCAGAAAAGTTTTCAGCCATGTTTCTTCGACTTTCAAATTATCGGCCAGAGGTGGTACAATAGCCTTAATGCGAATGCAAGGGATTGAGTCCTCTCAAGCAGCCCTCAGACATCCCTTCACAATTGTCCTAATTCCATAGTTATAGACACCTGAATAAGTGCATGCAATTGCACCTTGGGCAGGCTTTCTACGAAAAATTATTATTAACTGAAAGTTGTAAATAAAAATTTAAAAGTAGGTTTTAAACAGGTGATAGAAAGGATTAAAGGAGGAAGCTTTTGACATTTTACAGCCAAATCTCATTGATGTGGTTTGATATTGTATGCGATCAAAATATAAACCAAATTGAATTATTAATGTAGTAATCATATTCACACACATATTCGTCACAACCTGGAGTAATCATATTCACACACATATTCGTCACAACCTGGAGGAGGGCCTGGTTCGATCCCCGCTACACGTAGTTATTTAACTTTTTAAATAGATTTAAATTAATTAATACTCGTCTAAGGTATGCGATGCGTGTAAACGGTTATATACCAAGCAGCTGTAAAAACAACGAAGCACATCAAATTGTAGAAAGTTAATCCGATTTAGCCTGGTTAAATCTATAGCATCAGCTGCTTGTGAATCGTTGTCCAAACATTGGTTGGTGTTTCCTATTTCGAATATTCGAAAATTTATCCCTGGTTGTCGCTTTTAATGACATTAAGGCCGACAGGGGTGGCTAGTCGACACGCTTTAAAATTTGAATCCTTCACTGAAAACCGGTTATTTGATTCAGGGGTGTGTGGGGGGGGGGGATGACTCTGAAAAAGGTTTTATTATTGTGCACAATATGAAATATGAACAAGAATGAAAAAATACTCAAAACGAAACTTTCATAGACCCCAAGAAAATACAAAGTTTATATATTTGGTGGAGGTGCCGGGTTTCTGAAAACTTTTTGAAATGTGGAGAAACGTTCAAGTAAGTTAGGACGAACAAAATACAAAATGAATCTATATTATTTATTAATCTGCCGTCATCAAAATGATGATGAATAAACTGGTACGCAGTCCCAGAAGCATGCAATATTTGTTTGCTATAGTAACTAATGCAGCTGACGAGTTCAAACTTAAGACTGACGACGAATATAGTTTTATGTGGTTCAGTGAATTATTGTGTAGTTATAGTTTAGAAATTTTATTTATTGCAGTTTTTGTGACTTTTTGGGAACATCGCACTATGTAATTTGAGTTGATCACAATAAAAATTAATTGAATGCTTTCTTTTGAATTTTGTAGAGTTAAACGATGAAATGTTAATACAAATATTATAATTTTTGTGGGAAGCCTACCCAGGGTGCAATTCGTGCCCCTCTTCAAGTGTCTAACTAGGTATGTTGCGGATAGGACAATAGTGAAGGGATGTCCGAGGGTTGTTTATGACAACTCAATCCCTTGCATGAGGAAATCCTCGGAAAAACCTTCAGTCAGGATTGCCGGTCTCGACAGGATTTGAACACGGGATCTCCCGAATGAATCGCGTGCTTAAGAGGAAGGACTACCGCCAATATTAAAACCACGCGCAATATCCTTATTTAAGTAATAACTCACATAACGCTAAACAAAAACGAAAAAGTGGATAAGTCCCATATGGTGTAGTGAGAACTATATCTGCAGCATAAAACCTTCTACAAATAATGTAACCAGAATAATGATTTTAATCGGGGTTTAAATTAAATTAATGTATACCGTAATAAAAAACGCTACTAATTACAATATTTGAATAATTTTTCATGCAGAGTGTAGTTCTTACGAAACTAAATGAGACTTATTAGCCCTTTTTCGATTTTACGTACGGTTTGAGAGATATTACTAAAATAAGATTATTTCGCGTGGTTTAATATTATTGGTGATCCTTCCCCTTAACGCTCAAGCCAACACTGTCTATTATCGTATTAGTTTCATTTTGTGAATTGAATTTAATATAGGCTACGTCGATCAAGTATGAAAGGATCGCTATACTGTGCTTTTTTAAAAAAAATCTCCAATTTAATAACAGTCACCGTTTAAAATCTATAAAATGAAATCTAAGTTGATTCATATGGGTGTACACAGCTTAAAATCGACAAACATGCCCAGTTGTCTTAAACAAAATAAGTAATCACAAAATAATTAAAGTGTAGCCTTTGGTGGAGGTGCCGGGTTGGGAGAAAACCCTGCATTGTACGTAAAGATACGGTCAAAGCAATCTACCTTGGCTTTCTGGGCTATGCTCCTACCAACTGAGCAATGCGGCCAACTCCATGCTCCTACCAACTGAGCAATGCGGCCACCAATTTATAACTGTTTAATTCTTAGTCCGTTTTGTTTTGTTTTGTGTTTTTTAATTTCTGTCTCAAGTACTAACATAATAGCGTCAAAGTCGTCTACTATAAAACCAAGGTTATCATCATATATAAAAGACTAAGGAGGTGGAGACATAAGACAATAATAATTATCAAATTTGTAATTTCTCGTAGGAAACCTGTCCAGAATGCAATGCATGTTTGGACAACTGTGAAGGTAATTTCAGAGGATTGTTTATGAGGACTAATTCCCTTGCATTCGTACAAACGACGGAAGAAAACCTCGGAAGAAGCTTTCAGTCACGGTTACCGATGACGGGATTCGAATCCGTGACCTCACGTATCAGAGTCCCACATTTCATATATGAGCCACCACTGTTGGTACTATTAATAGATTTTTATCTTTTAAATAAAATAAACTCCTTGCGTTTTATTATTCAAAGTAGAGCAAGCCAGCGTTGGTAATGGAGACAAAAACACACCCGAGTTATGCATCTCTAAAACTTAAAAAAAAATATTTCTTTAGGCTATGAATAAAACAAGCAATAGATTAGTTGCTGGAACCAGCGGCCCGCAAACCACATCCGGCCCAAAGTGTGTGATTCACTCTGCGGTACATAAAATAATGTGTAATAAACATTAATTTATTAAAAGTCCCATAACGCCACAGTTATGACCGCCACTTGCAAATGCACACTGTTATTTTCAGTTGGGAAATGTTATATAGCCATACAGAGCGTATTTTATAGCTATGTGTAATCAACGGATTTGTATCGTGGTATTAACTGTTTTTTCATATATTTTCTAAACATATTTTAAACTGGCTTTGATACGGTACATAACAAAATAAGCAATAACAAAGTTACAAGTTAAATATCGTTGTAGTAATATTACTATTTCAAACTTTACATAACTATAGATCAATATTGTGTCTACATTTTTGCAATAAGTTTTATTTAGTTGTCTTCTTTCGTCCATCAGTTTAATAAATGAATAGGATAGACGTGAAATAAATAAATAAAGTAATGAATAAATGAACGAATGAAAGAATGAACGAATGAACGAAAGAACGAACGAATGAAAGATCGAAATAACGAATGAAAGAACGAAATAACGAATGAAAGAAATAACGAATGAACGAATGCACGAATGAATGAATGAATGAATGAATGAATAAAAATAAATGTATACTATTTTTTTACCTGTTAACGATATGCGCACCAGGAAAATCTCCAAACTTTGTGATTGGTACTTTGGTACTGTGCCGGTTGCAAAGTAATACAATGGAAAACTAGCTGACGTCACGTCACTGATATGATATGGGCGAAATCTTAGCTAATGTCGAATGCAAGCCCAGTATTAATACTTTACAAAATAATATCTCCATAAAATATCCCGAAATAAGTTGGTCTTTGGTGGAGGTGCCGGGTCTCAGTATAAATAATTTACACGAGAAGATTCTATAAATATTAACTCAACTGACTGGATAGAATCTAAATACAATTTGTACAATATTTTAACAAATAAACGGATAATGGTTAAATATGGCGATTAGTTTACCTAAACTGGATTAATTTAGTAGAATTTACAGGGCAAAAGCGAACTGGTGAAGAACATTATTATTGAAAGTGTGAAAGTGAGCTACACGGATGTAATTTTGGAATGGATTATGTTGAAAATTGGTAAAATAAAATAAATACAATGATAAATAGATTAAATAGAATAGATAAATGGATTATAGATTGAAAATTATTTTACCACACGTTAATTCTTATTTATTTTTGTGTGAAGTTTTTGATGGAGTGAAAAAGTATTGTAAACTTTGCAACAGAGGACTGTTTTAAAAGTAATGTTTATAGTAATACCGATAATTAATAAAATATAGTTGGACCGTGTTTAATGAGTGTGGATAACTGTATTTGTGTTGACTAGTTCAGGGTGAGAGTGTGGGAAAGAAGCAGCTTACAGAATTGTTTTCTTTACAAGAGTTTGTAAAGTTTAAAGATTTGTGAATTGCGTTTTACAAGACTATGCCTACGTAACTCGAACAAACTCAAGTGTTTTTGCAGAACCCCCCTAGGTTTTCTGGCGACTTGAGCGCTTCGCACATTGACGCGGGGCGAAATATCTGGGGTGCGGCCCAACCCGGCCCGACCCGGCCAACCCGCTAATTTGTATTTATTGTTGTTACAGTAAGCGTCATCCCCTTTGCGAATTAAATCATCCCCAGAGGATAATTATGAAAAATTACCAAAGTTCAAATTTATAACTTGATTACGGGAACACCCCAATCGTCGACTGGTTAACGACCGTTTCATTATTTTAGCTAGTTCTATGCTAAGTGCTTTGTACAGGCGGGGGCAAAAGTAAGTTGAATTCCATTTAGATTCTAGAACATTTGGAATACTACATAGCTTACTAAAAAAGCTTATCATTTGTTACTGGTCTACGCATCCATTATTAATATTATTTTGGACTTTAGTTGATTTATTTATTATTTATTTAAAGTTTCTCTATCCTATATTCAGTTATAAAAAACTGATTTAGAAAGGATGAAAACACATGCTTTCACTAGCCTGAAAAAATAGATAAATATTTTTTGCAGGTTATTTCGCTGTGTTCGATTACTTCATTATTCGTAATTTTCAATACTTTTCAAGGCTGAAGTCCTCAATTGTTGTCGAATGTCAATTGTTGTCGAATGTCCATGCACCCAGTATTGGCCTTCCATTGTCGTCCAAAGAACTTGAGTCCGCTGCTATACTTGTTGTGCCATTCCTATTTCTACTCACACTTCACCCACCACAAAACAACAACGACAACAACAACAACAAATACCATAACTATTTCTACTCACATCTCACCACCACCACCACCACAACAACAACAACAACAACAACAACAACAACAACAACAACAACAACAACAACGACGACGACGACAACGACGACGACGACGACGACGACGACGACGACGACAACGACAACAACAACAACAACAACAAGTATAGTCTTTTATTTAAGGACTTTTATTTGGATAGTGAAATTGAAATGCCAAGACGCAACAAAAGAATTCATGAACATTAGAGGCACTTGAAAATAGCTAAAGTTATACTTGAAAGGGAATTAATGTCCAAAACATCTATGAGAACGCGAAATACAAGTTTTAAGACAAGTACTTCACATGTACGAGCATTTTCCCATCATTGTTCACATACATTCTTGTATTTGTTTATCATAAATTTCAGCACGAGTACAGCATCAAATTCCGTTCAACATAACATAAACATTAATCTCACATTAGTTCGGTTTAGAATTACAAAGTTTGGACATTTCAGAAAGCCATTTTAAAGATAATTAGCATATTTCTATCATTACATGCAGCAGCAGAATCTCTTCAGTGATAGAACAACGGATGTTAGAAGTAGTCCCCTCTCTGTAGCTTGCTGCTTCCCGGTCACGGATGACTGGGTTTGGCTGAGGGGTAGGGCGTACAATAGTCGTATCACTGTTCGGTCTTTGCAATCGATTAGAATCTCTTCGCGTTAATGGTGTGATTGAGAATAAAATCTACACGACACAAGACTTGTTCGAAAGTTTTGTAAGTAGTTAAGCGAGCGAAGCGAGCGTTTCCATTTGACTCTGCCGGAAAAATTAGTCACTGGTTTTGTTTTGTTTTTTTTTTTTTGTTTGTTTGTTTTTTTGTTTTTTTGTTTTTTTGTTTGTATGTCTCGCGATAACGTTCGAACGGAGGCTCGGATCGAGTTGAAATTTTCACCATCCGCAAGCTTTGTTCTCGATTGAATGCCATTAGTTTTGTGGCAAAATCGTTCAAAAAGTTAAAAAGTTACATTAAAGTTAATCGAAAGTTTTTTTTTTCAAACTAACCGGCGACAAAATCTGAGATAGCCAAATCATTTAGAATGTCCGTCCGGTCACGAATATGTTAATTTTAGTTTGATCCGATAAGTAGTGTAGATGGAAATTACATTATAACAAAAGTAACGTTGCCATGGCAACGAAAAGACGCGCGAAGTTTCTAATGCACTGCCACCTAGAAGTAATCAAAATACTTTCGAGGAAGAAGTCTATTATTTGTCAACAAAGAGTTTAAATAGTTTTCCCAAGGAGTCAAGATCCTCTAGATGGCGGTGGATTTTAAAGTAAAGATTTAAACACGGGTTTACCCAAATACCTTGGCAATAATAAATAATACTGGAAACGCGAACGTCGTAAATTTTTAAATTTTAAAAAATGTGCAATGTGGGTCTAGCTATAGCACGTGCTCGCTTCTCAACGCGTCCAACTGAGCGTTTCCTAGTGTAGAAAAGCAACGGATGTTGTGTATAAAGCGTGCCCTTCGTAATAAGAGACACGAAAAATTTGAAATTTGAAATAAAAATTTGTTGTATTATTTACATTTTATAGAATAAGGTGATAGGGCTACTTTTATTTACATTGAAAGGGAATCAAAGGGAATGTTTGCAACAACAACGTATGCACACAACGTTTATTAAGCGAGCGAAGCGAGCGTTTCCATTTGACTCTGCCGGAAAAATTAGTCACTGGTTTTGTTTTTTTTTTGTTTGTTTGTTTGTTTTTTTGTTTGTATGTCTCGCCATAACGTTCGAACGGAGGCTCGGATCGAGTTGAAATTTTGACCATCCGCAAGCTTCGTTCTCGATTGAATGCCATTAGTTTTGTGGCAAAATCATTCAAAAAGTTAAAAAGTTACATTAAAGTTAATCGAAAGTTTTTTTTTCAAACTAACCGGCGACAAAATCTGAGATAGCCAAATCATTTAGAATGTCCGTCCGGTCACGAATATGTTAATTTTATTTTGATCCAATAAGTAGTGTAGATGGAAATTACATTATAACAAAAGTAACGTTGCCATGGCAACGAAAAGACGCGCGAAGTTTCTAATGCACTGCCACCTAGAAGTAATCAAAATACTTTCGAGGAAGCAGTCTATTATTTGTCACCAAAGAGTTTAAATATTTTTCCCAAGGAGTCAAGGTCCTCTAGATGGCGGTGGATTTTATCCACAAAGTAAAGGTTTACACACGGGTTTACCCAAATACCTTGGCAATAATAAATAATACTGGAAACGCGAACGTCGTAATTTTTTTTTTTTTTTTATATATAAAAATGTGCAATGTGGGTCTAGCTATAGCACGTGCTCGCTTATCAACGCGTCCAACTGAGCGTTTCCTAGTTAATATCATTATTCATGGGGGGGGGGGGGGGGCGTCTTCTAATATGCCCATTTACGACATAGACTCTTTTGAAGAAAACTACTTTTCCGTGCCCCTCTTCATAACGCATGACAACAAATCTCTGTGTTAGCGAAAGAAAGTTGTGGTGAAATCCCGGGTTATTTACAACATTTTCACTAAAGAAGCCATGATTCAATTGTAACAAATCGATTGCGAGGTTGTAAATTTATGAAAAACCAAACGATCTGCGTTTTTATTTTAACTCTTAATTTAGGTTTTCATTTAAAAACGAATAAAGGACACAATAGAAGAAGAATGATCGGATTAAAAGTCCTACAACTATAAACATAAAACAGTCATTAAACATTTTCAGGGCTAATGGGTAAATTATCCAAACCTAAAACTTGGCAGCGGTTTAGCCGAGGTAGTTTAACCGGTTCCCACTAGAGCAAACTCGGGCGTGGTCAGGGGTAGAGTGGGTGACCGCTCTGTCCTGAAACTCACGTATACCACTGGTTAGAGCAGATGGAGGGTTCGAGAGCAAGTGTAACGGCTTCGTTCTCCTCGACGTCTGCTCGGCAGTCCGGGTTAATGGAAGAACCTATATGACTGTCAAGGTTACACCGTCCTTTCGGATGGGACGTTAAGCCGTTGGTCCCTTTGGTACTTTTCGAAAGGAGTAGGCTACGTGCCAGTATCGGGTTTCCCCTCCTCCCTTCTGTTCATATTTCATCCTCATCCATCACCACTCATCGTCTCGAATAGCCAAAGTGCATTAATATGAGACGTTAAGCAATGTTCAATCCAATCCAATCGATATTAAGGTATACTAGCGCTATCACGGCATGCACTGTAACTAGTTATTAGCACGGATGAGAGGAGCAGTTAGTTATACCTTTGGGTTTCTAGAAAACCAAAGGTTACGTTAGTGGCAATAAATAATTCCATGCATTTATACGAACAGTTACGCAGCTTTTTGTGAACAATTGGCATTTTTTATATAATTCCCGTCAATGTTATTGATTGTAAACCATACCGAATAAATCCACGAACTATAAATTCAAATGTAACCCCATTTCCATTATTAAATTCATCTCAATTGAACACTCAATCGAAATAAAAATGCAGATAAAGTGGCATTTAACTAAGTGGCAGACTAAACCACTCTAGAAACTCTATATTTATAAAAGTTATACCCAATAGCCCGTCCCGTTTAAAGAAGTGTCGTGAACCACAGGGTAGCTCTCGAAAAGCATTCATAACTCAATTTTGATCAATCTATTACCCACGGCCACGGTATTGGATGAGATGGGGTTTCGGGAATAAGATTCGGAGACGAATTGCCTGGGAAGAAATCGATGTTGATGCCTTAAGAGGAGACGGCACTTACATTATACCATTTTTCAATTTTCAGCTAAACTTTTGATACTTTACATTATTACCTTACAATTAAAGAGCACCCTGCTCCTATCAAAACACTTTTCCATAAATGTAGTCTAGATTTTTAATATATTGTAAGGTTTAAAAATACCTAAATAGGGTCTAAATCTGAATTTTCTGACTAATTTAAAATAAATGTTAAAAATCTGCTCTGACAGAGGCAAACTTTTATCCATTCTTATAGCAATTGCACAAAGGTGTATTCTCATGATGATTGGAATAGGAATTATTGGATGAGCGTAGCGAGCGTAGCGAGCGAAGCGAAGATTCCATTTCACTACACTGGAGAAAAAAATCCGGAATGTTTTTTTTTTTTTTTTTTTTTTTTTTTTTGTATTTTTGTGTGTTTGTCCACACGATTCCAGGCTAAACCGATACTCCGATTGCAATGAAATTTTATGGAGGCCTTCGAAATCTATGAACTTAGAACTGCCACGTTTTTGAGCGCAATCGGGAAATTTTTTCTCATAAAAAACGCAATTTTACGATTTTTTTCGATTTTTAAAAAATTCTTCGACTTATAACACCTACATGCTTTATCCGATTGTAATGATTTTTTCACAGAACCTTGATTTTATGAATTAAGATATTCGTGTGAAATTTGAGCGGAATAGAAAAATTATTTCTCATGAAAATCGTAAATTTACGGGTTTTTTCTTTTTTAAAACAATTCTTTGACTTATAACACCTATACATGCTTTATCCGATTGTAATGATTTTTTTACAGAACCTTAATTTCATGAACTAATATATTCGAATTGAATTTGAGCGCAATCGAATAATTATTTCTTATAAAAATTGCAATTTTACGATTTTTTTCTTTTTTAAAAATTACGATTAATTAAAAAATTAAGTTAATTTTTTATAAAATTTAATTTTATTAAAAAAATTAAGTTATTTTTTTAAAATTTAATTTAATCAAAATAAATCTTCACAGAAAATCCGCGTAACACATTGCAGCTCAATGCACCATATACGCTCATCCAACAACGCGGCGGAACTTAAGCGTTTTCCTAGTAAAATATAAGGATGAAGTTCACAATCTAACAAGCACGGGAACGCCGCGATTCTAGCCGGAAATGTACTTTCGTACTCTTCGAACACGTCCACATCGTTAACCATTCAAGCTTTTCTTTTTGAGTACTCGGGAAAGTTATCTCAATCCTCGTGCATGTTTCTGGTTTTCCCGAATACGGTCCCGTTTGATCCAAAAAAACTTCGCAAACATTGACCAGATGTAAACATTTTGTTAGAACTTTGAGGACTCGTAAGCCAAAAATTGGCCCTTAAATTTAATAAAAGGGTCATTTTAATATGTTAATTCATGTTTATAAAGAAATGAAAATCCAGTTTTTTAACAGAAGTCTAATTGCAACGGATAATGTAATCCACTAATGCAAATTTAATAGAGAAGGGAGGAGGGGAAACCCGGTACCGGCACGTAGTCTACTCCTTTCGACAAGTACAAAGGGGACCAATTGCTTTACGTCCCATCCGAAAGGACGGTGTAACCTCGACAGTCATATAGGTTCCTCCACTTAACCCAGACTGTCGAGCAGACGTCGAGGAGAACGAAGCCGTTACACTAGCTCTCGAACCCTCCGTCTGCTCTAACCAGCGGTATACGTGTGTTTCAAGGAAGAGCGTCCACCCACTCTCCCCATGACCACGCCCGAAGGTTTCTTAACTTCGGTGTTTGAGTGGGAACCGGCTAAGCGACCGCGACTAAACCGCTGGTTGATTTTCCTTATACGAAAGTATACTCAATGTCGTGTTTGAACCGCGCCCAAGCCTCTTAATATTTTAAAAATATTGCCGAGTCGACATTTGAGGGTAAAGTATCTCGTTCGTGTTCGAGGTCCGCTACTGCAGAGTGCACCGAGTATTGAGCGACGAGCGAGCGAACATAGTGGCGCCCAACGCTCCAGCATTCAGGCGCCACGCCAGTAAAAACGCCCGGGACTTTTGTTATACGAAAATAAAGTAATAATTTATTTTCACTGGGATGGTGCATGGATCCCGCCCCCGTGGCGTCGCGACGCAACTCACGACCAGGTGTGTGATTGGTGGAGGCGAGGGGTGGGACGACGCCGCGCTCCCATTGGCTGAGACGCCTGGCCAATGGCAGGACAGGTGGCACACCTGGCGTACATGAAGCTGTGAAGACAAGATGGAATATGACGGTGATAGCTGACTTTGAAATGTATTAAATTAATATAAACCCTTCATATGACTAAATATGTACAATTTCTTCCATTACCATTTTCAAAATATAACTAATTTAAAAAACTCAAAGAAAAATTGCGCTTCTAACTGAAAATGTGGATTGATTGATTGTTGAACATTATTTTTCTAACCCATTATAGTGCGAATTAAAATATTTTATGCAGAGCAATAATTATGAATTAAATTTACAAATATCGTTGCATAGGCGTTATCACCGCCAGAGGTAAGTTCACGTTTTCGTATTATGAATTGAAGTAACCCAGAAGGTTGTCGGTTGATTTCCACCAACGGCAATCCTGAGTCAACGGTTTTTCGTTGGGTTTCCTGGTCAAAAGTTCGAATTATGTGGGATCGAATAGTCATGGGATATTTCCTCTCAACTAAAAAAAAACACAAAAACACGCGCAACTATACGTCATCATCTTGGTATGAGATGTTGCAGGCATATTGGAAACACCAGTGTCTATAGTACAGGGAGGGTACTTACACTCTGGTTAATGTTTTGATTTTTCTCGGGTGATTTGGAGAGAGAGAGAGAGAGAGAGAGAGAGAGAGAGAGAGAGAGAGAACTTTTTTATATTTTTAGCAAGACAAAACTCTGTTGAACAAATACAGTTGCCACAAGGACACAAAATAAAAATAACATTAATTGATTAAGAACAATTAAAATAGGGAATCGCCAAAGTCCGTTGTTAGACGAGTGAGTGAGCCATGTGTTGAGTACCCGGTAACATTCATTTTCTTCCCCCTACCTAAGGCCTCCCTAGCCTATCATAGGCTACAGTGGAGCATTATGGGCTAAACTATGACCTAAACTAAAATACCCGATTATTCATACGAATATTATAATCAACTTAAATGCAAATTTCCCGCGTACTCAACACATAGCTCACTCACTCGTCTAACAACGACTTTGGCGTTTCCCTAGTCGAGTTGACTAAAGCGCCGTTATAGCCGAAATGTGGGAGACGTGGGTTCAATGGTCGGGAAAGATTTTGTAATTTCTGGATTGTATTTTTTTAAATTATTTAACATGTTTTGAAATGTATATAACGCAGTGTAGTCCATCATCTGTGACAATACTACGGAAAACATAGCCAGTACGAAATACGTGAAAATATTGCAAGGTTTACTCAATCTACGAGCGGAATTTGGGGGTACCTTGACGTCCAACATTCGATTAACCTTGGACACGGCATTTCACAGCCAGGTAAATAACAAACAAAAAATATTATTTCAAAATGAAAACCATTGTCGTTAAAATAATTCCTATGCATTTCAACGTATTTTTCGTTTTTTTATTTCTTGCAGGTTTAAATCGCAACAGATTGTGCTCATTTTGTTAGCAGTTCTCAGTTACCTGGTCACGGATGTCTGTTTAAAATTTCAGCTCAGTCTATTTGGCCGTTCGGCCGTATGGGACTGGACAGACAGACATTTAACATTTAACAGAATTAATCACGACCAAGGCCCGATCGAGTAGCGTTGTAGACTACGTTCGCTGCGCTCACTCGTCTAAAAAGGTTTAAAATTTAAATACAAATACAAGAAATGAATAATAATAATACAATTTAAAAAATTACATGTATAGACTATGAAGGTGATTCCTAAGAATAGAAATGGAACCTTTTAATGCCACCATCGAAACGTCTTGTATCAGTGTTTTGCCTAATTTAAAAGTATTGCAAAAATCAACATTTTTTTTTTGCTGTGGAGTGTGGCATGGTTACGTGAAGTAGCATACTGAAGATCGTGACGTACTTGACACAATTATGTAACTTTTGATGCGCAATCATAAGAAAATTATTGTAATGACAATTTTGGTGTATCGCAGTAAGTGAATGATATAATTTTAGAGTTTTTACATCAACAAAGAGGTAAAAGGTCGAGATCAGGCAACGAAGTCGTCTAGGTAGGATGTAGTGTGGACACACCCGCACTTTCTTGGAAAGAGGAGCGACAGTTAGTGAAGATAATTTGAAGAGGTGTAATCTGACCCTGGCAAAATGTTTATGAAAGATTAATATGTACGTTAAGTGATATTTTATAAAGCATTAACGATCACCGTCATCGTGAATATTCTGCCTAGAAACCCCCGATTCATCTATCCAGACGCACACTCATGTACTTCCGCAAGTCGCAACGCAGTGTTCAATTCAGGCATAATCCCGGGATGAAAAAATAACCATAAGCACTACCACAATTAGTAGGTTTTCAGTACAACTGGTACAGTATTTTTACGCCTATATTTAGAAAATGAATAGTGAATTCAATGCATATCAATATTGTAATTCAATGTATATTCAATGTATACACAATCATATACTCAAGTAACCGTAAAAGTTGAAACACAATGTTTTTTATTTCTAGTATCGACTGCACATAAACTACATTATTTTGGTATTGCATTCATTCCACAACTTTTTTTCTAGAACGCATCAAATGCACTCTAAAAACCTGATTTCAAAATTTTCAGCTGCAGCGCTATTGTTTGTCCAAAATAATGATCCCTGTATAATATCCCCTGGGATATTATACAGAATATTATTTAAAGAAGGATGTATTGTTGTATTTTATTATCCTTACACATTTTGGTTATATGTTGTCCTTGAATTCAAGGAAACTTGAACGAACCATTGAACTTTTCTGTCCCTCCGCCCGTCTGTGATTGTCTCACGTCTCACGATAAAAACCAAACATGACCTCCGATTAGTAAGCGTTTTCGTTGAGATTGTCCTTCAACAATTCGATGATACAGAATGGTTTTGGTGACGTGGGGAATGGTCAGAGGGCTTCACCCAATCTTGACACAGTATAAATACCCGGCACCTCCACCAAAAACAAAATTTCGACGTGTTTACATAATATAATAGGTGTAAATAATTAATACAATTCAGAAGTTAAAAAATCCATCCCGATCGGGCACGAACCCGAGTCTCCCACATTTCAGGTAGGTGCCTTAGCCAACTAGACCACCGAGACGGTAACAATTAAACTTCTGATTTGTAGTTGCATTATATAGAACTGAATGGATGGAACAATGGAATTTAACTAATTATTTTATTTAAGTATTCTTTGACGATATGTTGGTAGATTGGTTGCTCTTTTGGTACTCCCGTACCCGTGCTAATATCAATTATTTAGATAATCATTGATAAATCAAATCAAATCTCTAACAAACTATGAACATAAAGCTATTTGAAATCGTAAACAACTTATGTGATAGTTTCTACTTTCTAAGTCATCCTTTTATCACTTGCTCGAGTAAAGTAGTGTGAGAAACATTAAAACAACGTGGTTCAAACACTCTATAAAATACAAAGCCCTATAAAACTAGATATTTGAAACAGAGAGAGAGCATAGTAGTAGTTGTATCTATATGTGCTGCATCCACCACTAGCTTGCTGGGTGGAAAACACCCCATAAATAGTGGTGGCAGCTTAGACCCTGGTTTACTGCGAGCATGCCACGTAATTCAGCGAATTAGGACGGGTAATTTAGGAATTACTTCAGGCTTCAAAACGTCTTCAAGAGATACCGTTGCTTTAGACAGTTCCAAACAGGGAACTTAACAATACGCAAATGTGATGGAAAAAAGTTGATTATAATTTTAAACTCTGAAACTATAAATGGGTAAACTTTTATTACTGTACACAATGGTCGAAATTTAAAAAAAATTGTATTCAGATTGTTATGTCTCAGTAATTATTAAAAATTCCTCAAAATAATTCAAAAATGTATATCTTATAATTTTTGTGTTTAGGACTTTATCTGTAATCACGAACGTTAAAAAATAAACTACCAATCTGGAATAGGAATATAAAATAAAAGTAATTGGCAACGATTTGGATCCCATAGTTTGAACAAAACTGTAGTTAAACTAAAATAAATAATTAATAAATAAATAAATAAATAAATAAATTGGATTTAGAGTCTACCCACTCAGTTATATAACGTTTGGTGTCGTCGAAAAGAGAGTATAATTTCAATCATGAGGGAGATAATATGTAGGCCCTACCAGTGGGCCTACTATGGTGCATAATATGCTATTTGTGCCATCCATTTATATCACATATTACATATTTCTTTAAAGGATGCAAATAAATAAATAAACAATACTAATTAACTTGAGATCTATAGGGTATATTATTATCTATTATTAATAGAATTATCACGCCAAAATCTTAAGATATTTATTGGATGAGCGAAGCGAAGATTCCATTTCACTACACTGGAGAAAAAAATCCGGAATGTTTTTTTTTTCTTTTTTTTTGTATTTTTGTGTGTCTGTGAACACGATTTCGGCTAAACCAATACTCCAATTGCGATGGAATTTTATGGAGGTCTATGACATTTCTGAACGAAGAACTGCAAGGGGGGAAAAATCGATCAAAAAATTATTTCTCATGAAAATCGCAATTTTACGATTTTTTTCGATTTTTAAAAAAATTCTTCGACTTATAACATCTACATGCTTTATCCGATTGTAATGATTTTTTCACAGAACCTTAATTTTATAAATTAATATATTCATGTGAAATTTGAGGGTAATCGAAAAATTATCTATTAAAAAAATCGCAATTTTACGCTTTTTTCGTTTAAAAAAAATTACGCTCATCCATCAACGCGGCGGGACTTAAGCGTTTTCCTAGTTTAATTCATTGCAACATATTCTATGTGGAGGAGTGGGCTTGCCAGGATTCTGAAATTTAGAAACTGATTACGTTTAAATAATTGGATAGAATAGGTAGACATATTATATATCAACTTTATGTACAATTTCAAATTAGCTAATTACAAAAATGTGTATAAAAATATTTTGCATTAAATAAAAACAAAAAATCTCATAGTGTGACAATTTAATGCATTACAATTTTAATGGGGGTGGTAACCTTTTGAGTCATCCTATTGAAACTAATTCCTACTAATTATAACTAGGCCGCTTCGCGAACGCTTTTTCCAGACGCGTTGATGGATGAGCTATTTTAAATATTTATGTCCAATGATTACTACGTTTTTAGTGTAAGTGGGATCTCATTACTTTTTCATGTTCCATTACAAAATTATTTTTGTTAAAGTAGGATAACTTTTATAAAATAGTATTAATTGCTATGGTAATACCAATAAACAATAAAATGTAAAATATCTCGAGGCCCGAAGACATGCTTTGTGTACACATTGTAGCTGATTGTTGACAAGTTTCTATAGTTACTTAACTGTTAATTACACCTGTCAAAGACTTATATTAATACCTTTATTTCTATGAATTCTGGCAAACTTTTCCAACTTTTTGTTTCAAAACGCAATACATGACCATTACCTTAATGTCCATGTAAAATACTAGGAAAACGCTTAAGTCCCGCCGCGTTGATGGATGAGCGTAATTTTTTTTAAACGAAAAAAGCGTAAAATTGCGATTTTTTAATAGATAATTTTTCGATTACGCTCAAATTTCACACGAATATATTAATTCATAAAATTAAAGTTCTGTGAAAAAATCATTACAATCGGATAAAGCATGTAGGTTTTATTCGTCGAAGAATGTTTTTAAAAATCGAAAAAAATCGTAAAATTGCGATTTTCATGAGAAATAATTTTTCGATCAATTTTTCCCCCCGTGCAGTTCTTCGTTCAGAGATTTCATAGACCTCCATAAAATTTCATCGCAATTGGAGTATTGGTTTAGCCGGAATCGTGTTCACAGACACACAAAAATACAAAAAAAAGAAAGAAAGAAAGAAAGAAAAAAAAAAACATTCCGGATTTTTTTCTCCAGTGTAGTGAAATGGAATCTTCGCTTCGCTCGCTACGCTCGCTACGCTCATCCAATGAACATTATAGCCACACCCGTTTGTTTGGTCAGAATCGGCCCAAAAATCACGAAAATATTGCATAAAAAATGTGGGAAAAATCGTAAAAGCACGATTTCTATGAAATATTTCTTCGGTTGTCCCCAAAATCATCAAACATCTAAATCAAGTGATTTCATACGTTTCCATAAAGTTTCATCAAATCGGAGTAGCCGTTTTCCCGGTTGCGAGCTAAATATCACGAAAATATCGCATTAAAAATCCAAAATCGTAAAAGTACAATATTCATGAGAAATGTTTCTTCGGTTGTACCCAAAAACGTGGCAAGTCTAAGCTTAGAGATTTCGAAGGTCCCCTCCAATTTTCATTAAGACTGCATGTCTTTTGCCCGTTAGAGCGCGAACAAACAGACAAAAAACAAACAAACAATTGAAAAGGAAAATAAAAGAGAAAAAAAATACCCGAGCTTATTTTTTAATGGGGGTCAGTGAAATTGAAGTCTTCGCTTCGCTCATCCAATTATTTTATTCAAACTATGTGCACAAGGCTTCTTAACATTTCCCTCTAGTTTTGATGCGACTGTACCCGGAAAACTGCTCACGTTCTTACAATCGTTACAAGAGCCAAGATCTAGATTGCTCCCATTTATATAAGACGGAACTAGCCCCCCCCCCCCCCCCCCCCCCCCGGAGCTAATACATATATTCATGTACTGGTGTGTGCACTCTGCTTGAGTGGTGGACGGGTCTACATTGTCAGATTACAATGGGTAGGTTTATGATTGATGCACAACTAGCTCTAAAAGCTTGCCGAGAATTAATTTCTTGTACTAAATTGAAATTCGGAAAGAAATCAATTTTGAAATAAGATTCTGGTTGCTGCCAAAAGGAGTTGCGCTTAATCTTTCGTGGCAACTCTTCATCTATCATTTGGTATTGTTTTTAGTTAACTTTTGGAAGGGGTTTTTGTTTGAGTATGTACACAGTTCATTGTGGATGTTGGTTTGATTATTTACATGAAAGAACACAAACAAACAATTGTTTTTTTCTTCGCGAAGTGCTTTCCCCTATAAGAATGATACCAAACGAAATATACTTGAATTCTTCGCATCGTTTTTAGGAAAAAAGTTTCTTGTTTGTGGGGTTGCATAGACAGCTCGTATAGTGGGGACAACTTGATGAATTACAATTTTTATTATTCTGCACAGCTTTCTATGAAAAAATGAAATTTCTGTTTCTAGATTGTATTCCCTTTTTCTTTTCGTTTTTAATTACTGTTATATTAGTGATTGAAAACTTGATTATTGAAATTACTGTTTCATTACCAATACACATCAAACGATTTAATTGATAAACATACACTTATATATTTTAAAGAAACTAATAATCCCCACATAAAAATAATAAGCTATCGCTAAAATCAAAATGAAAACGTGTTTAAAATACCAGTGTGCAAAGTATTTAATAATATCCATGTGTGACTAATTTCAAAACAATCGTTTTTAAGTTTGTTGTATAAAAATCAATATTAAAACATCTGAGCAACCGCAGGAGTCCAAACATAATCCTTCAAATATTTTCTCATACAACTCTTCTCTCTTCTCTTCTCTCTTTCCCAAAACGCCCCGTCACGAATGTGAATGAAGAGAACACATCATTCTATCTTCTAAGCCACCGCCATCTAATTTTCCGTTCACTTCTCTCGCAAAACGTTCCCCGTCAACCAAGCATAGTTTGTATTATTTTTTTCTCCACTCGGGCAATTACCGCTCTGCAGTCAGTTGAGTATGTCTTCATTTGTCAGCAGTGATAGCGCGGGAGGGGGGGTATCCGTCAAAGAGGGTGCACCCTCTTACTGGGCAATAAATAACATTGCATAGCAAGGGTGAATCCCCCCCCCCTCTCCCTTCTCGGACAACTTCCACTTCTTAGCTGCAACTATTGTTACAAGAACTTTTCCAATGGTCAATATTTGGCTGGATATCTAAGCCATCCCATAATAACGTGGTAATATGTTTTATTGTGGGGCAGTCTGTAATAATGCAAAAACTAAAATTGAGATGTGCAGAAGTTTACTTGGACAAGAACAATTAACAATGTTAGGGTTTTACGACAAACGCCTATTATAAGAAATGCATGACTAGATGAACGTTGTATAAGGGGGGGTTGTTAAGGGTTGAAAGGGGGGCCGGGGGTATAATCACTTTTTGGGGTGGGTGGTGTCGTTAAGAATCAGCATTGCAGTGATTTTATTGTGTTTTTTTAAAGAAGATTTTTAAAAGAGAAAATTGGTCATGAGCCGAATGGGGGGTGGGGTGGTACATTGCAAATCTAATTAAAAGAAAGAGCTCACGCAATTAGCTGAACGAGATAATTATTCTTGTTCTAGCTCGTTCAGTTAGTGTGAGGGGTGTGTCAACTAAAATTAGTGTGTTTATTTAGAGTGGGATGTAATGTAGCTTGTTAGAAAAGAAAAATACAGCAGTTATGCCACAGTGCTATTTAGATTTAAGCATGATAGGTGCAACCATAGATACCATTACCCTGGGTTCAACCATGTGTGATTATACTTTTGTTCAATAGATGACTAATCAATTAATGTCAATGCTGGAAACTGTTTTATGAAATTGTGGAAATTGGACATGAGTAAATTAATCAACAAATGTGAACATGTAGTAATTGTAATTTATATGTATGCCTATTTTTCTGTGAGAAACTTTTAATTTATTTCATCCACAAGAGTTTGAATTTTGTTCAAAGCTTTGATAATAGGTATATGCCAGGGAGAGCTTGGATTGGGCATAACTAAACGACATAATACAAAATACGTATGAGAACATGTTGCAGAGCAAAACACTATAGGCTTTACTTGTTCACATGTATAATATTTCACTAAGTCGCTGTTTGGGACAGAAGCTTCATTACAGCAAAATAAGAAATTGCGTGGTTTATTGTGAGGATTGTTGGGGTCCAAACTCCATATTATTATAATGGACCTAATAAATAACATTCGTCTTTTCACTGAGGGAAACGTTGGGGAAATATTCGGTCATGATACTTAGCGCCTTCCTCTCGGACTCGCATGTAAACCTCGAGCATGCTTCGAGCTAAATAGTTCGAGGGAAACCTGTCCAGGGACAACCCGTGCCCCTAAATAGGTGTTGGAAGTCAACTTAGTGTGGTTGTAGGGGGGGGGGGGCTCAATCCCCCTCAATCCCTATTATTTACGAATGTTAAGAAGTAATTCTGCAAACAACTTTCAGTCAGGATTCCCGGTGGCGGTTATAGAATAGAATAGAATAGAATAGAATAGAATAGAATAGAATAGAATAGAATAGAATAGAATAGAATAACGTTTTTCAACTTGACGACTGACGTGCACATGGTACAAGTACAACTCCCGAAGGAGAAGGTTATCGAACCCAAGACCGCTACTAAGTCTCTACGTCACAAACTATCTCGGCTACGACTTGTCTGACCGACCAACTTTGTACCCATCAAACAAACCACTGGAGACTTCCAAATCGTTTATTTCCGAGACAAAGGCATCCCAGATGACAAGGAAGACAGGAAGCTCGATCACGTGGTTGCTGATAAGGCAGACTGACTGACAACGGAAGGACGGATTGTGCGTGGACAGACGATGCAAAAATATATGCACACACTTGTGTAACAGATACAATATTAGAATTAAATTATGAGGAAATTACTGTATAGTATAAAGACCCCCCCCCCCCCACACACACATATCTGAGTAAATAGGCCCATTTCATGCAAACTGTAATAAAATTGTACCCTTGATAAGGTTTCCAAAACTCTAATCAATTTTATTTGAACTTTCTCGCGATTCGTTTGTTGAAAAACTATTTTATAAATATTAATCACATATTTTGGGTTCTAAAATTTTGTCAGTAACCTGCGCCAATAATGTTTTTAGATTGTTAGTCTCTGATTTGCTATTGAGTAGGATAAAATATTTGAAATAAATTTGGTTCAGTTTAGAACTGGTTATATAAGTGTATCTCTTATTTGATTTGTCTTTTCTATTTTATTTTTGCTGCACTTGGGGAAGGTTCATTTGAGAGCTAACGTAATTTTTGTAACTTTTGAGCATTTTGACTCGGATTTGAGTGTTTTATTTTTCTTTGAATAATGTAAATTTAAGAAAGGCCGAGTCAGAATTGCATTAAGTGTAACGCCACACCATCTTTTCCGTTTTCACATAATTTTATGCATTAGTCCCGAATATTGGTTTGATACACACAGCAATCCAAATATTCTGGACTCTTGTAGAACAAGTTAAAATTAATGTTCACTTGCTTTCGTGCGTAAATCCATCCGACCATACATCCAACTCCAGATATGTTCGAAAGATAAGCCGAAATGTGCTACATTCGAATTCGATTACTCATTTTATAACAAGATACCTAGTTTCAAATGTAGCTATTTTTCTCGCTAAATTCAAGCCCTAAAAACATGACAAACTGCGAGGGAGAATTCATAAGATAAATAATAGATTTCCCTCACAAAACCACTAGAAATTCATCTTTACAGTAACTAACAAAAAAATGACCTGCTTGGAGCTACCATAATATATCACATACATTCTCACAGTGGTGTTCCACTTGGATGAGTGTAGCGAGCGAAGCGAAGATTCCATTTCACTACACTGAAGAAAAAAATCCAGAATGTTTTTTTTTCTGTATTTTTGTCTGTTTGTCCACATGATTCCGGCTAAACCGATACTCCAATTGAGATGAAATTTTGTGGAGACCTTCGAAATCTCTGAACTTAGAACTACCACGTTTTTGAGCGCAATCAAAAATCATTTCTTATGAAAAACGCAATTTTTCGATTTTTTTCGATTTTTTAAATATTTCTTCGACTTATAACACCTACATGCTTTTTTCGATTGTAATGATTTTTTCACAGAACCTTAATTTTATAAAAAATATATATATTTTTTGTGAAATTTGAGCGTAATCGAAAAATTATTTTTCACGAAAATCGTAATTTGTACGCTTTTTTCGTTTAAAAAAAATTACGCTCATCCAACAACGCGCCTGAAAAAGCGCTGGATTGGCGGTGGAAGAATATATAAACTGCGTATAAACAGTAACCACATGGACTATATAGATAAGTCGCTTTGATTGAGCGAGCGTAGCGAGCGTCTCCACATGACTTATGGCTCGAATGTCTTTTTTTCTGTTACTGCTGGGGGGTCCCGAATTCAAATCCCGTCGAGACCGGAAATCCTGACTGAAGGTTTTTTCCAAGTTTATGCACTTTCCACATAGATGCGATAGCGAAAACTTTTTTTTTAAATCTTACACCCTAATGAAGGAAACTGAACAGCAAGAAAGTCTAAATATAACATTGTGGATTATTATAACTTTAGATTGATTTTTTTAAATACGAACTAAAAATACTAAGGGTAAAATCTCCAACTAACAAACGCACTAAAGTCTTCGCACGTATCAATAAAACGAGATATGGAAGTTCCAATTCATCGACATCCCCCCCCCCCCGCCCCCCGTTCCTCCTCGACACATCCAGATGATAAAATCTTTCGCATTTGGCATCTGTGACAAATTCCCCCGTTTGATGGAATCGTTGCCGATGTGAAGATATCGTCAAACTACCCTCTTCCCCCGACACAACATAACTTGAGTGACTCAAAGAAAATATCATTAAGGTTCGTACCAATAGAACATGACGTGTTCAATGGCTCGAAACCGGAACTACCCCGTCAAACCGGAAGATGCGTCACTGGGGGTGGGGGGTAGGGTGCTGCTTCCACTCGCACTCTCGCACTCTCTCTCTCTCACTCTTTTTAGTAAGACAGTAATTACTCTCCAATAGTGATTTATACTTATGATGTGTAGAAATGAACGTACTACTCTACCATTATACCCCAAGAACATCCGAGGGAGGGAGTACAGCTTACAGTAATTTAATTTACGAATGTATTGGTTTGATGCTTAAACGCTGATTTAGGAGGCTCTCCCTATACTTACTTCAAGTTTCAGCGAAAACTGTTGGACTGGTGAAAGTATGCTGTTCCATAAAATAAATGTAAGTCTGAAAATGATCGTATCTTTTCTGTGTAAAGGATAGAAAGAAATGGAATTGGCACGTTAAATTGATTTGAGTGTATAAGAAACCATTAATTAAAATATGTTGGATTTGATCACGTTTGACATTTTTAAAAACTATTTCCTATTATTACTACTATTGTGAATTTTTGTTTATATTCTACAATTTAAACGACGTGTCTAAGTCTTCATTAGAAATTCTTCTCGAGCTTAATTCAGTGATAAATATGCGAATTAAAATTAACTTACACAGTTTTTGGGGAAAGTTTAATAGTTTATAAATTATAACATAAATTCGTAACGAATGCGATTTTTGAAATTAGTAATGTCATTGATTTTCTTATTTCAAATTGTTTACCCCCATTAAAAAACAATGCAAAATTTTCCAGTCGTAATATGGAAACATATTCTTTTAAAATTGCTATCCCATATTGATTTTTTTTTTTTAAGGAAATGTAATGAGCAAATGTCTCTGCTATCACATCTGCCGTATTGACTCTGTCCCTCTCCTCGTGAGTGCATTGTTCAATGTACTTCCAATACCCGTCATGGGGCCCCATAAAGTAATTGTCTAGCTTCCCATTGTTTGAGTCGAGATCTGTGGAGTTTCCGAGTTATCAGAAATGATGGGAAAAGTTTCCTCTCCATCAACAACTCAACTCTTCTTGACAGTTATTGTCTATACATCTTGTCGGATGCGGCCGATGTGATTCTGACCAGGACCCAGGATGTCTTGTCATTGTCACTAACACCACTCTACTTGCGATATAGGATGACTTGGGAATATATCACACGACCACTATGTTTTCAAAACTAGAGGCAGGTTATTTGTGGTGCAAATAAAAGACAATTTAATTTTGTTATGTCCAAAATCGATCAATTGGAGATGAAAACTTATGAATTAACTTTAAATTAAAGAATCGTTTACCCTGATACTTTAAAGAATATTGTAAGTTTCAACTGTAAAGAACTAGAAGGTTACAATGAAAAATAGTTATCGGAATTTAAGGCAGGTTATAATGGGGAAATTGAATAGCATATACTTGTCTCTGGTTTTTCCCAAAAGCGGTGAATTTGTGGTGAAATTTATTCATAATTTTCAGTTTTATTGGCATATGAATTTTATTTATTGGTTTACACTCAAATACAGCATTGCTGCCATTTTACATTTAGGAGGGCTACTAAGCAAAAATAATTTAAAAACATAATATAAAAACAGAAAACGTAATAAAAAACAGTGGGTAAAACATGAACATTTTAGAATGATTTGAAATGGTTTTAAAACAAATTGTGTTAAACCATCTGAGTGCAAGAAAACCCCACATGCGAATTTTAGGGGGGCGGGGACATGTAGTTATCAATTTGCTACAAAGCGAGAATTTTGATATTTGAAAACGCCCCAATGTGCTAAAAAATATTTGAAGTTGCTCATTAGACCCATCTCTAATTCTGGATTGTGCTCTTATCGTAGCATGGTTTGGTCGAGCATTAGTATTTCGGAGTCGCTGCCTCTGTTCACGTCACGTAGAAAGAGATAACACGCTAGATAGTAGATCCTAGCATCATGTTCGCAAGATAACCAGACCACGTGCCTAGAATTACAATCCCATGCATTCACGATAGGAACAAGTAGAATTAAACTACAATTTTCGACAGTTCCCTTTTTTGTCAGTTTTTTCCTAGTTTGTATTCTAGTTTATTCTGTTTGCATCCATGCGAACTATTTAATTCATTATTTAATTAAAATACTTTCATTTAACCCGCTGGGATGGGTTTTTTTAATTTCTGGATTGATTTCTATAAAATCATTTGTATCATTTGCGTTAATGCAACCTTTAACATTTTAACGTGACGAAATCAAAATTTTTATTTGGTTATTTCCTTAACCGACTTGTGTCACACTCACACAAGGAATTGTTACAATGTACACATTTTCAAAGGCCCACAAAATAGAACCTTAAAAATGTATTGTGTATCATCATTAATTAAAAATATACTTCAATTTTCAAGTTATGGTGTAGGTAAATAATAGAAATACGTTACCATTTCCAGATCGTTTTTTAAAAAAACGAAAATATATTGAATATGCCATCATTAGTCTTTCGTGACTGCAGGAATGGAATGGGAAATACACATTAGGAAACCTACTGAAAGATTAAAATGTCACAGATAGCTAAAAATGAGAATTGCTGTGTATTTCCGCGTACGGCTTAATACAATTTGCATTGATCCCTTTGCATCCCCGCTCTCTCTGTTGACAAGTAGGGGTAGGGGTAGTCTGGCTAATCTAATGAAGTGCGTGATATGTTATGTTTGATGCGGGCGCGTATGAGTGATTCGACACCCCCCGCGCTCTGAAGGCAGGCACCAACCCCTGCTAGAGAGCAAACACTAGAGCTCGCACGCGCACGGCATAGGCTAAGTGCCAGAGATGGAAAGCAAGTAGCGCGTGAAATTGAGCTGACGACAATACGTTAGGGGTAGACAGACACGTCCTGAGCTACTTCTCTCCTGATATCCCTATCAGCAGTCTTTTTAAATTTATTTATGAATTGGCCACATACAGCATATTATGCCATTTTACAGTGACCAGTATAACAACTGATGATTAACAACGATGCATGATGATGAAGAAGGGAGGAGGGGAAACCCGGTACCGGCACGTAGCCTACTCCTTTCGAAAAGTACCAAGGGGCAAGTTCACCAAAACAACGAACTCCAAAAAGCTTAGTTATTTTGTCAAAACAGGAATTAAGTAATGTTCTATTTCCTCTTTAAAAAAAAAACTCGTATTTGTACCGCCTAATCATTTAAACTCGTCTCACTGAAAAATCCCCAAAACTGCATGTAGAATAATTGTTTGTAATAACTAAAAAAAAGTGTAAAAAAATATTGTCCTTGGGTCAAAATGAGTCCGAACCCGCCCAGCCGTGGCGACTCTTGATCTCTGACCTGGTGCTCTAACTGACCGCGCTACCCGGACACATCGAATGTCATAGTTGCGAATTCATATTTAACTGTTAATCAATTAGAAAATTCATTGTTATCCAGTGGATTAGACGGTTCTAGAAGTCTCTAACAGGTAGCGCCACATGTTTCCCAAGGTCATCTCAAGACACACACACACGCCACCTCGAAGTTCGCAGAAACTCCGCCAGATGACCTTGATGGGAGACATCAAGGGATTCTGTTTCGTCTGGTTCCACAAGTTACAAAGGCAGCGAGTTTTTGACATTTAATGGTCAACAAAAGTTGCATCAATTTTTTTATAATTATTATCTCGAGTTTATTTTGAAATCGGATAGATATCGTTCAACTAAAATTGAAACGTAGTGTGCAGCTTACGTGGTAAGCAATAATATTTCTTATATTATAATATTATAATATTTGCCAAATTTACACATTATTTTAGACATAAGACATGTGGCAAAGTGTTCATGTAGAAGAAACGTCAACCTACATTTTGTTGGTCAACGTCAGTTTGGTTTTTCGATCATGGATTTTAAATAGTACTTAAACACTATCCCCCGTCTGGCCCCGGGTAGAATCAAATACCGTAATATAGGCCTACGCTACGATAGAATTCGACCCAAAGCATGGCTCTGCTGATCGGAAAAGGCGAGAAAAGAGTCAGTTTATCTCGCAAATATTAGCTAGTTAAGTAGGAGAGTAGGCCTATTTTATTACTCCCCGAAACTAGAGGCGAGCTTTGACGGTAGTTGTTGGACCTTGCCCCCTTCCCCTGACGACCTCCCCGTCAACGACGACCATGACAATACGAACGATGATAAAGTCGATGATGACCAAGACGTGAGAGGTGAGAACCTTCCCTTTCCTCCCTCAACCCGTGGCTGGATCTGACCAGCATGGTAGGCCTATCCCCCCTAGGCTAGAGTGTGGCATTATGACCTAACGGTTGACGTGCCCTTATTTCAAATAAACTATAAAGCTTGGTGTTCTGCAATCATACCATTGTCACCACTGGTAGCTCGAAGCTCGATGACTTAAAAGTAAAAACCCAATTTCATTCTCATCTACTGGTTACTTACATGGCCAATGTGTGCTTCTGTCAGCGTTGGAGCCCTTTGGAAGATGGTCTCCAACATTTCTGACATCTGCTTGGTATGCTTCCAGCTTGCACTTGTTTGGGCATGGTTGCACTGTCAGCAAGTGTGCGAGTGCTGAAACAAGGCACATAGCTCGTGTTAGATGCAAGAAAATAATGTTTGTTATCTGTATAGGCCATTCAACATGCGACAGATAATAAAATACTTTTTACTAATGCATAGCCATGTAGGGCCTACCTATACCATTAGGATCTACGCCTACAAATTGCGTGTGACAAAATGAAACCAAAATTTGTAGGCCCCTAAACAAATCAAGTACGAGAATAGGCATAACCTTTCGGAGTATACCCGGCGGGTGAGTGGATATTTAGTTGATATAAATCAATAAATAAGTTCGTATAGAGTGCATATTTTCAGTCACAGAACTGATTTTCAGGGGGGGGGGGGACATTAAATTTAAAGCCGACCAACCAAGCCGACTCTGTATGCGCCGTCACCATCGACGAGTGAACAATGCATGACCAACTATAGAGACCGGCATATTTTAGTTGGAAACACCTACCAATCAAGCTGGACACGATTTCACCCGAGGACCGCGCCTCAATCAAAAAGGCAAATTGAGAACAACATTAGAATTTATTATATGTGCCTCGTTGCTAGGACGGCTCCAAAGTCACAGTTCACAAATTTTTACAAATTTAAAAAAAAATCTGCCTTTATTACTAACCTCAAAACCATGGGACTTTCTTCCCCCCCCCCCCAGGCTAGAGTGGAGCATTATGACCTAACGGTTGACACGCCGCAAATAAACTTCCAGAGAACCTTGCAAATAAAACACAATAATAAGTTAATAACAATGTGTCGATATAATTTTTTCGCTCTGTCAACAAAGCAGGTTCTCTAAATTAGTATCTATGGTTTCATCATTATGATAACTCCTGTGATGAATAAGGATTCGGCTTAAAGCTAGCCTAACTTCTAATAGTTGAGAGTTGTTTTAGAGCCGTGTTACTACTTATCAAGTCTTTGTAAACATACGCGATGGTTTTCAAAGTGATTGTTTATTTCTGTGTAGGGTTAGTGCTTTTCGTATTTCCGGAACATGTGCATTCAATGCCTTTGGAGTACAAAGGTAAGAATAGTCTCTATGTCGGCTTAGACGCAGGCTGTGGCTGGATCTGTCCAGCACTGGTCGGTGCGTTTATTACGTCACATCGTTACACCTAAAAGCTTATTTTCTTTTTGGCGTACTCATGAAGGTTATCCCAATCCTCGTGCACGGCTTGTTTCCTCAAATACGGTCCCGTTTGATAAAAAAAACTTCGCAAACTTTGACCGGTGGTAAAAATTTAGTTAGGACTTCGAGGACTCGGAAACAAAATGGGACCTTAAATGAAAAAAGAGCCTTGTACGAGAAATGGAAATTTGGTTTTCTAACAAACAATAAAACAGAACCAAAACATCTTTATTTTCCTGCGATTAATCTTAAATGTAAGAAAGTAGGCCTACTGCAGTCAAAACACTCAGCGTCGTGTTTGAGCCACTCACCCGTCTGGGCCCGGGGTAGAATTGGCCAGAGCATGGCTTTGCTATTCGTAAAAGGCAATTCAAGAGAAAAAGTCCACCTCGCAAACATCAGCTTGTAAGAGGGGAGTAAATTATACTCCCCAAAACTAGAGGCGAGCTCTGGCAATTGTCGTCGATGACACCTCCCCATTCCCTTGACGATCTCCCCGACGACGATGACAGTGACACAACGAACGATGACAAAGACAATGACGACCGCGACGTGAGAATCCCCCTTCCTCCCCTTACCCGTGGCCTGTTCTGACCAGCATGGGCCCCTCCTTCCTCCCCCCCCCCCCCCCAGGTTAGAGTAGTGCATTATGACCTAACGGTTGACGCGTACTTAATCCAAATAAACCAAAACCCCTCCTCCCCATATCCCCTAGGCTAGAGTGGTGCATTATGACCTAACGGTTGACGCGTTCTTATCCAAATAAAAAAAAAAAAAAAAAAATGGCTAACTAGATACCGGTAATTGGAGTTACGACAATTGTGACGGGATGTCCGAGGTCTGTTTAAGATGACTCAATCCAATTGAATTCGTATTTAAAACTAAATAAAACCTCGTAAAAAACCTTCAATCAGGATTGCCGGTCTATACGGGATATGAACCCGATACCTCCAGGCTCCCGGATCAGAGTTGCGTGCCTAAAACATTCAAGCCAACACGGTCGGTAAAAGATTAACAAGAGTTGTTTGTTTGTTTGTTCTAGTGTGTTCACCACCTGTGGAATCATGGTGCAGGATTCCTCTGCTTGTGCTAGGTGTTTTAGCGAGTATATCACTTATCCTGTACTCCATAACGCAGATCATCATGAGCCGGAGCACAGACGCACAGCTCGCCAAGTACGGATCTTGTATGAGTTTTTCGAATCGTGTGTCAGGGAAGACATTGGACCTAACAGAAGTGAAGTGTTCAACGTCTGTCTATCTTCCTCATCGCCGGCAAGCAATCTTCAAAGAGAAGTGTTGTGCAGTTTTTTGTTTTAAGAAGTTGAATTTGTACGAACAATTATTTGTCGATAACAATGAATATTTTGAGTTAGTGGTTGACAAAGGGATAGTCCCAAATGTCCATTTGACGATGACAGCTCTGCGGAACAGTAGGCCTGTCAAATTGCTGCCGTCATACCACGACGTGTTTTCAGTAGAATCAATGCCTAGCAGTACGTCAAAGAGATCTCTAGTACAAGGCGGTATTTATCAGGACCAAGAGTCGAAAAGGATCGAACCACAGAATGACAAGACAGCGTCATACCATTCCATGATGTCTCCAAAGTGCAAACAAATGGCAGGCCATACAATGCAAACTGCACAAGAGAAGCGTGAAGTTACCACGGTTCAACCATGCGTATGGTCCAAGTTGCCTCAATTTAATGTCACACCACATACATCCCATCCGGTAAAGGATTTCTATCGTGGATATGGAAAGATGATGAATATCAACGGAAGTTCAAAGACTTGGTTAAGATATAAACCATACTCAGTCGCTGGGAAATATTCAAGCTCGAATATCAGACTTAAACAAACACAGTTGCCAAATGAGTCGAACGCTATACCAGAAGCTGGCCAGTCAGTGGAAATAAGGTTTGAGAGGCGCACAGAGGAAACAAGAAGTGAAGGTGAAGTACCGGTACCAATCCCGACGGTTTCGAGTAAATCTTTACCAAGTATTGGTCTACGTAACCGAACGTTAACTCCATTCGCAGAAAGAAGGCAGATATCGTTAGATGGAATAGTTTTAGAGGACATTTATTCTTCACACGAATTAAGTTATAATACAGCCATCAAAATGGCGTCAACTCATCCAAGAAACAAAAGCCACAACCGTAACACCACAAGGAGAGTATACCCCTGAACCAAGAGAAAAGAGTGTCTATCGACCTAGGGTAGATTGGAATGAATCGAATGCGTTGATTGAGGTCACAACCGGAAGTGTTGATTATAACGACGTACAAACCTTCGACGAAACACTAACTCCGAGAATGTTCATAGAAGAAAATAGTATCTTAATGAAAATAGATCCATCCAATGGCGACAACAGCTATGGAACTAGGCCAGAGTCGGCATCCGTAACGGCGCGTGAAGAAAGCATGCGCAAGGAAGTCAGTAGTGCAAACTATGCAAACCTCGGAAGAGACAGAAAACAATCGGTCATGGTACCTGTTGGTACGAGCGTTGAGACAAAAGAAGTGATCGGTTGTGGAAGCATTGCTTCTACAAGTCAGCAAACAGTACTTGTATTAGCAAACTGCATGACCATAATACAGAAATCGGAGCAGATGACACCACAACCTCATGGATTCTCAAGAGAATTGAGAAATGAAAGTATGGGTCTATTGCCAATGAGGAGAGAACGGCATATTGATAATAATATTTTAGTTCTATCTGAAGAACTAGCTATTGAGAGTATGACGAATACGAACTCCAAAGATGATGAAATGTTTGATAGAAAACATGTAATACCTGGCGAAAAAACGTTGTGCTCCCCTTGTGCCAGCGAAAAGGCCGAAAATATACACGGCTATGGTTCTAGTAGCATCTTGAAAAAAAAGATGATCTCTCGACATTCGGCGCTCGTGCCTCCACTAAGAGAAACAACTCGGCGAGTGGAATGTGCTCCAAACTCTTATAATTCCGGCCCTGATGTCACTGGGACATTGAAGAAGTCTAACACCGCACTGCATGAACTTAGTCCGTATGATTCTATTCAGAGGATCTCGTCTCCAGGAGAGCTACGTGCATCAATCGGTGCAATAAAACGATCCGCAAGATTCATCCTATAGTTCATTTGGGGATAATTCGTCTTCACACCAAGTTACCGTCGCAAACAGACAATACAAGTCAAAGGAAATGACTCCACAAAGTAGCGCGTCTCCGATAAAAGTATCAAAAAGAACCGTTGCAAAACAACTGATACCGCTCCGAACTCAAGAAGAGAATCGATTCTTGTACTCGGCTTGCAACAAGAAAAGAAAGCAAGAATCGACCGTGGCTGTAGCAGAGACACCTTACTTAAGAAAACCCCCGCCAAGTATGGCGAAGATGCCGATTAATTACGCAGACAAAGATAAATTTAAGGTTAAGATGGAGTGATATTCCTATATAAAGAAAACAGGCTCGCAAGAAAGTGCGTAAAACACTGTACACGATTTTTATCATTGCAAGGTTTATAGCAGCCGGAAGAGCAATTGTTGTAAAATGAAAGATGGATAATTCGCACGCCGTACGCGAGATTAGGCCTATAAACAGTGAGGAGGACTATTGTAGAGGTGGATAAGACGAATGTGTTTTTTAATACGGTGACAATATGCTGTAATGTTTTGTTTGTAGCGTTACCCTACTATTGCATTATTTTTAATGACATTCTTGGACTTGATTAAAGTCGTTGTTGCTGTTAAATAATAATAAAAAAAAAAATGACTCCATGGCACGATAGTTTGGCCGACTGAGAATAAACCCAGGAATTCAGGCTTTCCGTACTGAGCTATTACCAAGCTTACGAGGAAGACTCCTTAGCTCTTGAGTACGTTTAGCCTGAGGACCTGTGTTCTATTCCCATTCGGGTAAACTTTCTCTACTTTTGTTGTAGATCTCTAGATACTATACCTAGTTCCAATAATAATGTTTCGTGTGTAGGGAAGCCTGGCAGCCCCTATCTCTAAGACTCTAACTAGGTTTGTTGCGGATAGGACAATTGTGAAGGGATTTCCTAGGGCTGTGTAGGACATGCGTTTTAAGCAAATTGCTGTTCGCTCGGCCGGTTGACACCACAGGTGTTTGAAATTTTGAACATATGTCACGAATGTGGAAATATAGGGCTCTGCATTAACACATTTCTAAATTTTCATTTAAAATAATTTATAAAAAAATAAAGTATAGTTTTAACAAATTACGATTTTGTTAAAATCTCCAAAATTGATTATATTCGTGATATGTTTCTGGACGATTAAGACAAACTTTTGAAAATCTATGACCGCAGGGCTGTCCATGCATGCTTTATTGACAACCATGCAAAGTTTCATACACGTCTGATGTACCTTGGCCGAGCGAATAGCTATTTCTAACTGACAAATGTGTGCCATTCTCTCTTAAGAGGATTCAATCCCTTGCATTCGCATTAACGACTGAGGAGAACCTAGGAAAAACCTTCAGTCAGGATTGTCAGTTTCGACGGGATTTGAACCCGGGACCTTCCGAATCAGAGTCGTGCGCTTAACGCTCACCAGCCAATACTGTCGGTAGGGGCTACCTATAGTTCTAGTCACCTGGAAGAGGATCGCACCTGGTAAATTTAATGATGTCATCATTAGGTTAGAGAATTATAGAAGGAAGATTGAATACAGAGAAAACGAAGACAATCAAGCACAAACACCGGGCAATATTCATGTGTAACAGAACGGCGGTCATAAATGGGAACAAGATTGAAAAGTTTTGCAGAGAAAGAATGGAAGAAGAAACAGTAACTTTTTTTAAAATTTAAAGGGGTTTTCAAAAAACCCAAGGTTTTTTGGGGAATAAAAAAAGGAAAGGGGATGGGGGGTTAAAATTTTTTTTTTTTAATTTTTAACTGAAACGCTAAAGTCCCGCCGCTTGAAGGATAGCGTTTATATTTTTGTTTGCGTGCATATCTTTATTTTGCAATGTTGTTTTGTGCCTACGCATTGAAGTGTTGTTGTCAGTTTCTATTGTTTCTTGTCAATTGATATTATTTACCTTAAAAAACTTATATTAAAAGCTTTATTTCTATAGATTCTGGCTAGCTTTTTCAACTTTTTCTTTCAAAAGGTACTACATCACCATAACCTTAATGTCCATGTATAATATGAACGTTGTAGCCCCACCCGTTTGGTCAGAATTGGCCCAAATGGCACAAAAATATCGCACAAATATTCAAAAAACTTATATTAAAAGCTTTATTTCTATAGCTTCTGGCTAACTTTTTCAACTTTTTCTTTTAAAAAGCAATACATCACCATTACCTTAATGTCCATGTGAAATATGAACGTTGTAGCCCCACCCGTTTGGTCAGAATCGGCCCAAATGTCACGAAAATATCGCACTAAAAATCGAAAAAAATCGTAAAAGTACGATATTCATGAGAAATATTTCTTCGATTGTACCCAAAAACGTAGCAAGTCTAAGTTCAGAGATTTCGAAGGTCCTGTCAAATTTTCATCAAGATCGCATATGCCGTTTCCCCGGTAGAGAGCAAACAAACAGACAAAAAAAAAAAAAAAAAAAAAAAAAAAAAAACACCCGAGCTAAATTTTTTGGGGGGTCAGTGAAATTGAAGTCTTCGCTTCACTCGCTACGCTCATCCAAAAATAATGACATCGACTTCAATCGACGGACGGTGAGTGACAGAGAGAACAAATATGACAGACAGAGTCAATTGACGACTTGAAATGTACCCGCCTCCTGACGTCACGAGGCAACATGGCGGAATTAGTTGGTATAAATCCTCATTTCGCAAGTTGACGCCTGCTTCACGGCGCAACACTTATCACGCTCTAACTTTTATTCTATTCATTATTTGGACAATATTTAAATGAATAATATTTAGCAAATATATCATTCTTTGTAAAAGCGATTATTTCGATTTTTTTAAACAGTCGTTAGCTTGTTATAACAATGTACGCATCACACAAGTGAAAATTATCAATGACTTAAGTTTTCTCAATAATTTATTTGACAAAAAACTACTGATCGGATTTCGATAAAACCACTTTAAAAATATGCATCAGACTGTTTAGACAAGAAATAAACTAACTTTCCAGATAGAAAGTGCACTGAACGAAACTTTGCAGCATAGAGTAATATGCAGGGTATGTGTTTTTATCTAAAAATACGCACTCTGGACGTGCGGATGAGCCGTGAAAAAGTGCACGCTGCATGTTACTCTATGCTGTAAATTTTCGTTCAGTGCACTTTCTATCTAGAAAGTTAGTATATTTCTTGTCTAAACAGTCTGATGCATTTTTACAAGGAATTCTTGTCGAAATCCGATCAGTAGTTTTTTGTCAAATTAATTAATGAGAAAACTTAAGTCATTGATAATTTTCACTTGTGTGATGCGTAGATTGTTATAACAAGCTAACGGCTTTGTCAAACAAATCGAAATAATCGCTATTACAAGGAATGATATGTTTGCTAAATATTATTCATTTAAGTATTGTCTAAATAATGAATAGAATAAAAGTTAGAGCGTGATAAGTGATGCGCCGTTCAGCAGGCGCCAACTTGCGAAATGAGGATTTATACCCAATACTAGTCACGTGACCTATCGATCGTTTTAAGCTCCGCCCATTTCGAGTCGTCAATTGACGCCTGACGGGGAGGGCAAAAGGGACTGATGTGTCACGTATGTCTCCGAGACATGGAATAATTGTGACAACAAAGGAGAGCCTTGTTCAAGCTGTGAAGATGAAGTTTTTGAGAAGCATTGTAGGTACGACCAGATGAGGATTACCGACATCAAGCAGGCGAAGAGTTTGGACACGTCATGAGGATGGAATTAGGGAGATTGCCCGGATTATAGGGCGACCAGACGTCCCGGGTTTCCCAGGACACTTGTCTCGGTGAACCGTGAGACACCTCCCGAGACGTCCAAATGTCCCGGGTTTCCATTCTATAACAACGTTATCTCATTAGTGCAATGTTCAAAAAGTTTTTTGGGGGTTTTTTCCAAATGGGGGAGGTCCCGGTTTACGTAAAGATCGTATCCGCGTGTAAACCCCGGGCAAAAATTGCCCTGATCAGGAGCCTCAAATCAGTATTGGGGTTCTAGTTGAAAAAAATTGTACAAGGGCGCTCTTACCATTCTATCCGTGTAGTTTTTTCCCGGGGGCGGGTATCAAATGGGCGCCAAACCGAAATTTTAAAACCTTTTATATCTCCAAATTTATATTTCCTTAGCAAAAAAATTTTTAGATTTTTAAAATTTAAAAGTCTTTCGGCCTTTTGTTATGCAACAAAACGGGGGTACAAAAGTAGTGCAAGGTTCCATATTAATGGGCCCCATTTCGCAAACGCTTTTTAAGCGCGTTTGAGGATGGCTTTTTAAATTTTTTAGTGTTCGTGGATCTCTTTAAAACTTTTCAAGTTCCTTTGAAAAATCATTTTTGTTAAAATTAGGAAAATTTTTTTATGAAGAAGTACTAATTGCTATGGTAATTAGAATGTAGAATATCTGCGGACCCGATACCTTGCCCCCTTCCCCTTGAGCCCCCCCCGTCGACATGAAATGAAACCCGAACGAGACAAAAAGAACGACCTTGACGTGAAAAACCCCCCCTTCCCCCCCCTTCCCCCGGGGTGTTTCTACCACTGGGCCCCCCCTCCACCCTCCTTAGGCTAGAGGGGTGCATTTGACCTAAACGGTTGACCCCCTTAACCCAAATAAACCAAACCGAAGATTTGCTTTTTGTACCATTGTAGGTGATTTTGTCAATTTTTCTATTTACTTGTTTATTATTATTATTAACTTATTTTTAAACTTTTTTTCTGGATTCGGCTAAATTTGTAAACCTTTTTTCTTCCAAAGGTACACATCCCATCCTTAAAAGCCCTTTGAAAAATTATGAACTTTTTGGCCAACCCGTTTGGTCAAATGGCCCAAAAGCCCAAAATACGCACAAAAAACAAAAAATCAAAAAGACGTTTTTCATAAAAAATTTTTTTTCGTTTTTTCCCAAAAACGTGGCGGGTCTAAGTTCAGAGATTTCGAAGGTCCCCTCCAAATATGATCAAGATCGCATATTATATGACGTTTGCCCGGTAGAGCGCGAACAAACAAACAGAAAAAAGGGGGAAAAAACACCCGAGCTAATTTTTTTGATGGGGTCAGTGAAATTGAAAACTTCGCTTTGCTCATCCAAATTGGTTGTTCACGCGACTTTTACTCACCCCTGCGCTTTGTACAAACCCCCCCACCGCCGCGGGGATCCCTGTAAAGGGGGGATGTAGAGGTAGGGGCCGGTGATAGCCCAAACTTCGGGTGTCATGGCTGCTCAAGCTTCAGCAGCCTACTGTTTTTACGTAAATTTGCATAGTTTTATTTTAAAGCAAAATCCCCAATTTGCTGGGGGTGTTTCGTGTAAGGCAGAGGAGGGCATCTGTCGTGTTTATAACTACAAATAAATAAAATCAACTTTATAATGAAAATTTTGGTCTTTTTCGGCCCCCGGCCTACTAACCTCTCTCGTCAACAAATCAACACTGGCTAGGCAAACCCCAGGCTTTGTGAGGCGTATGAAAGAGGGCCTAGCCTATTTTCCCAAATTTAAAATACCATGATTTTATATGCCTGGGTCTACATCTAATGCTGAAAAAAACCCTAGGCCCTAGCCCTTTATAGCCTTAAATTCCAAGGGCCTAGGTCTAATCTAAATAACAGTGCTGGGCCCCCAGGTTTAGACTTAAACGGTCCCATGTGCTTTCAGCTTTTATTTTAATTTTTTCCTATCGTTCACTTTTCATTTTTTAAAAAAGTTTAAACAAAAAAAAATTGCTTTGAATAAATTATAAAATGGGCCGTACGACTACTTACGTAAAACCATTGCTTAAAAAAGGGAAATGGTAAAAAATACGTAAACAAACAATCGGGAGGCATACAGATTTGACAATACAGACCCCGCTATAAATGTTTATTTAAATCACCCCCACGGTCTTAGGGCAGGGCCAAATCCCTAACACACTCGGAAAAGTATCTAGTGGACCCGGGTTTTTTGGTTAGTGCATGGCGCGTCGGCGGAGTTTTCGTGAACAAGCCAATTATACCAAACCCAGATATTTTGATCTAATCTATTTTATTGATATTTACTGCCCAAAACGCATAAAGGGCCAATGTAGGGCTTTTTTCCCCTCTTAGCAAATACAGGTATATTTAACTGGAAAAGCTAAGTCCCCCGCTTGAAGGATGACTTTTTATAGTTTTTTTTTTTGCGTGGCATATTTTTACTTTTGCAAGGCTTTTTTTGTTCCCTACGATTGAAGTGTTGTTGTAAAGTTTCTTTTGTTTCTTGTCTTTGATATTTTTTCCCTTAAAAAACTTATATAAAAGCTTTTATTTCTATAGATTCTGGCTAGCTTTTTAAATTTTTTTTCTTTAAAAGGTCTACATCAAAAACCTTTAATTCCATGTAAAAATTTAACGTTGTAGCCCCCCCGTTTGGTCGAATTGGCCCAAATGGCCGAAAATACGCACAAAAATTCCCAAAAAAACTTATATTAAAGCTTTTTTTCTAAGTTCGGGCTAACTTTTTCAACTTTTTTTTTTAAAAAAGCAATACCCACCATTACCTTAATTCCATGTGAAATATAAACGTTGTGCCCCACCCTTTTTGGTCAGAACCCCCCAAATGTCCGAAAATATCCACTAAAATCGAAAAAAATCGAAAAAAGTACGATATTCATGAGAAAATTTCTTCATTGTACCCAAAAACGTAGAAAGTCTAATTTCAGGTTTTTCGAAGGTCCTTAAAATTTTCATCAACGCATTCCTTTTTCCCCCGGTAGAGAGCAAAAAACAGACAAAAATACGAAAAAAAAAAAAAAAAAAAAAAAACACCCGAGGGCTAAATTTTTGGGGGGTCGTGAATTGAAGTCTTCGCTTCACTCCTACCTCATCCAAAAAAATTGACATCGTTCAATCGACGGACGGTGAGTGCAGGAAAAAAAAATATGCAGACAGAGTAAATTGACGACTTGAAATTACCCGCCCCCTGACGTCACGGGGAACAGGCGGAATTATTTTGGTATAAATCCTCATTTCGAATTTGACCCCTGTTTCACGGCGCAACATTTATAGCTCTAATTTTTTATCTATTCTTTTATTGGACAATTTTTAAATGTAATATTTGCAAAATACATTCTTTGAAAAAGCGATTTTTTCGTTTTTTTTAAACAGTCGTTAGTTTGTTATAACAATTAGCATCACAAAGTGAAAATTATAAAGACTTAAGTTTCTCAAAATTTTTTTAAAAAAAACTACTGATGGTTTCGATAAGACCTTTTTAAAAAATATGCATCAACTGTTTGACAAGAAATAAACAAAACTTCCAGATAGAAATGCATGAACAAAACTTTGCAGCATGGGGAAAATGCGGGGTAGTTTTTTTATCTAAAAATACGCACCTGGACGGCGATACCGTGAAAAAGTCACGCTGCATTTTCTCTATCGTAATTTTCGTTCATGACTTTCTATCTAGAAAGTTGTTATTTTTGTCAAAACGTCTGATGCTTTTTTAAAGGAATTCTTGTCGAAATCCGATCAGTAGTTTTTTGAAATTAATTATAAAAAAACTTAAGTCATTGAAAATTTTTCCCCACTTGTTTATGCGTTTGGGATTTTTTTATAACAACTAACGGTTTTGTAAAACAATCGAAATAATCCTATTACAAGTGATATGTTTGCTAAATATTTTCATTTAAGTATTTTTAAATAATGAATAGAAAAAAAAGTTAGACGTGAAAAGTGTTGCCCCGTTCGAGGCGCCAAACTTGCAAAATGGGTTTTCCCCAAATTTGTCACGTGCCCATCGATCGTTTTAAGCTCCGCCCATTTCGAGTCGTAAATTTGAGCCTGCGGGGGGGCAAAAGGGATCCGAGACAGGAATAATTGTGCAACAAAGGAGACCCTTGTTCAAGCTGTGAGAGAATTTTTTTGAAAAAGCTTTGTAGGTCAACCAGTGAGATTCCCGACATCAAGCGGCGAAGATTTGGGACACGTCATGGGGATGGTTAGGGAGTTTCCCCGGGATTATAGGGCACCAACGTCCGGGTTTCCCAGGACCTTGTCTCGGGAACCGTGGACACCCCCCAGACGCCCAAATGCCCCGGGTTTTTTCTTTCTTAACTTTTTTCTTTAAATTTAAAATCGTCATTATTGGCACCCCAGTTGTTTGAAATTTTGCACAAATATCAAGGAAGTGGAACTGAAGGTCACAACAGTGTGCTTTTCGAAAAAAGGATTTAGATGAACGCTACCAAAATAAATCGATTTTCAAAATTTCGTATTTTCTTACAAAGTTTTAAATGGACCATTTTCGAGCAATGTTTCTGGCTGACCAACAACAAAATATTGATAATCTTTGACTGTAGGGCTGTTCATATAATATCTTTGCTTGAAAAATATGCAAAATTTCATATACATCGGATGATTTCTGACCGATCGAGTAGCTATTTGCGAGATGCCAAATGTATCCTATTCCAACAACTGAGAATAATTTCCGTCACTCGATTTTTTTTATATATATCAGGGTAGCGGATGCGCCCGGTGCTAGCCCACCCTGTGGCAGCCATGGAGGCGTCCCTAGAGCTATCCGAGTAGAAGAGACCTCGCCAAAACTTGGACACAACTTCTCTTCTTCTCTCTAGTGTCGTGAGGGGGAGGGTGGGGGGAGGGGGTGACTTGGCAGTTTTGTTATTTTCAACGAGGCAGGCAATTTCCCCTTTGAGAAAGATTCAGGACTTTGGGGCGCCGCCATCCTCGATCGTGGCGTCTACGAGGCGCCGCTTTTCGGGGCCCCAGATAGCGAGAGGGATTGGCGGATGGGGGGGGGGCTGTTTTTTTTGGCCCGGGCAAAGCGTCGCATCAAAACAAGGATATCCAAACACGAAATAAGCAACGTTTGATATGGGTCGATTTAAAACTTCCCTGAAACTGCATCATAAACAACGTGGGTTCGAGTCCCGCATTTCATTTAATTTTTAATTCATTTTTATTTTCCAAATATTTATCACTAATTGGATGAGCGTAGCAGCGAAGGGAAGATTCCATTTCACTACACTGGAGAAAAAAATCCGGAATGTTTTTTTTTCTTCTTTTTTTTCTGTATTATTGTGGTTTGTCAGCCGATTCCCGGCAAAAACCGATACTCCAATTGCAAAAATTTTCTGGAGACCTTCGAAACTCTGCCCTTAAAATGCTACGTTTTTGGGCAATTTAAAAATTATTTTTCATAAAAAAAGAAATTTTTAATTTTTTTTCGATTTTTTAAAAATTCCTTCGACTCATAACACCTACATTTTTTACCCGTTTTAAGGGGTTTTTAAAGAACCACAATTTTATAAATTTAAGATATCCTGTGAAATTTGAGCGAAATTGAAAAATTTTTCTCAGAAAATCGAAATTTTCGGGGTTTTTTTTTTTTAAAACAATTTTTTGACATATACACCTACATGTTTAACCGATTGTAATAATTTTTTCACAGAACCTTAATTTAGAATTTAAATATTCGTGTGAAATTTGAGCGCAATCGAATAAATTTTTTTTTATGAAAAAAACCATTTTCGATTTTTTTTTTTTTTAAAATTTCATTAAATAAAAATTAAAAAGAAAATTTATTTTTAATTTAATTTAAAATTTTTTTAAAAAAATCTTCAATTTTGCAAAGATTTTTTCCAAACAACAGAAAATCCCATAAAAATGGGAGCTCAATGACCAAATTCGCTCATCCAACAACGGGGCGGGGCTTGTTTTTCCCATTTTTTAATAAAATTTTTTATGCCCCGTAAGAATGAACTGAGGGAGGGCATACTAAAGGAAATTACAGGGAAACGTATCAAATTGAAAATAATATAAAAAAGAAAAACGTGTCTTGAGGACTCTTTATTGTGTACAGAAAAACCAACTAATTTAAGATTAATTCATATTCGTCAATGGCACCCATAGCTCAATAATTGTCATGAACATAGCTCCATAGAACAGAAAGATCCGGATTCGATCCCCACTCAGGGCAAATATTTTCGACCATAGCCAGCACACAACATTGTCTATGAGCAGACCAATTTTAAAATTACTCTAACTTCTTCTCGGGACTTCGCTGTAGCGTATAGATCAGTTTTATCCAGTGTAGCTAGAGTAATATTAAGCTTAGGCCTACTATAAGATAACATTTTCAATAGTCATAACTTTGTGCATAATATTACTTACGTATGAGCAGTTGAAGTAGCTCAAGTATTGCATATTAATTTGACGTTTTGTCATGGGGAGTAATGCAGAAAATTGTACATACTGGCTAAATTTTTGTATTTATACCAGGGAAAAAGTGTTACCGACGTGACGTTGACGCCTCTGTTTGTGATGAGCATTTAGCACGTGGCTCACGTGTTTTCCTATCTCAAGACTGCAACTTGTTTTTTTATTAAATATTGGTTATCTGAGCACGTTTTTATATTATTGTATTTTCTGATACATTTCATATGATGGTTATTTGTTTTGTTACAAATTGAGCATGGTTTAGTATTGGCATTGCCAACAAATTTCTTGAAAATGAAATTGTAAAAGCCTTATCTCTTTATGCAATGGGAAATAATCTAGTACACCAGTACACAACGAAAAAATATCTAGGACTTATTTTTTGGGGAAACTCGCCAACTATAAAGTTTTTAGATTTCAAAAAAGGGCCATTCGAATAAGTAGGGGCCTCTTGGCGTACCTCGGTAGAAATTCTTTCCCCCCAAAAAATCTTGACCTTAGCAATATTTATACAACTTTCAGCAGTCTTTTTCAAAACAAACCCCACCCCTTCAAATTAAACTCAACAATTCATGACCTGATACACGTCACAATCAAAAATTCTGTCCCAACTCACAAAAACAACGCGTTTTTTCCAAAAGGGCCTCATACCCAAAGTCTCAATCTTTCAAAACATCACCACCAGAAATTAAAACATCAAACACTAGCTCTTTCAATAACATTGAAATCATTTCTAAAAGAGCATTTCTTCTCACAAACATGAAACTTCATCCAGCTGACTTTTAACTTTAAATTTTGTGGCCCCGGGCTACAAAAACCCCATCCAAGCTTTACATCAAATTTTCCCTTTACATTTCCAACTTTACGTATAACATGATTAATTTTAAAAAAAATGCAAATTTAAGACAAAAAAGACCCCCATTTGTATAAAATGAAGGGAAAATATTATGAAAATGTATATTTTTTTGTAATTTATAATTAACAAAGTATGTATTATTTTAACCAAGGGAGCTATTCACTTTTTCCATTAAGAGTTATATTGTCAATGTACCAGTCAAGGTGAATAAAATTATTTTTATTATTATTTTTAATACCCATTCAGAAAAAAATGTAAAAGTTTTTTTTTTTGTATTGTGTAACGTGTATTTTTTCATAGGAGAAACCACTGATCTGAACCAACCCTGTCGACGCCAAAACACGCAATAATGCCAACCTAGCGATCGTTGATTGATACTTCAAAGCAGCTCGCTGATTGGCAACAACCTACTCGCGGGCGATGTCCACCCTCGACAAGTCTATATATTTCTTATTAGTTGGAGAGTTATTATACTATCATCCAAATCGAACGTAGTTGGGCCCCAGCCCTCCTCGTTATTTTTTTTTCACATTGTCTAATCCTCCTGCCCTCTTCTCCGGCCCAAACGTGCCCTACAGTGATAACACTCATTCATTACATCTACTTTAGTGGACGTAGTGTCGATGCAGTCAGTGTTCAATGCATCCATAGAAATAAGTAGAGCCTGTTATAATGCTTCTCATCAGTGTTCTTATCACTGCGATTTACCACTAAAAGTCCTATACTTTCGCAATATTGTGTTACTGATAAAAACTTGAGTCTTTCCCAGTTTTTTTGCCCTTTGACAATGTATTATTTGTTCATAAATACATTTTTCGTAAGGAAACTTCACAGGGTTACTCGCCTTTCTCCAAAATAAAAGGATAGGGTTTGAATTTTAGAATGGTCTCTTTTTAGTAGAACAATAATCTTTTTAACATAAAATAAACAAAATAAACATAAATAGTAAATAAAAAATAGTAAATCTTAGGATAGCCGCTGGAAACACCCCTTACCCCTGACTAACATTAGGAATGGAATGACCCAAAAAAATCAGTCGCTTGGTTCGTTTTGTATTTTAATACGGAACATTTCTTAGGATAGCCCTGGGGGATGCGCACCCCTACACCCCACCAAGAAACAGTCGCTTGCATTCGTATGTATATAATACGGAAAATTTCATTTTGGACCCGGAAGGGAAAGTGATGGGGCCCCAATGAGAGTTTAAGAGATACCAGAGCTACCAATGTCGTGAATAAATCCACTTTACCATTTTCCTGCCAAAAATTCCCCCCTCCAATTCACGATTAAATTTCTTTGACTTTTGCGAGGAGACTAATTATCTCCGAAATTCACCACATTGGTTGGGAAGACTGCTTATACTAATATCATTGAGTATAGAACGCTATAATAATATGCTCATATCACACTTTATGGAGATACTAGATCTCACATCTTTCAAAGAAGCTCCGCAAAAACACGAGCTGCGGAACTAAACATAACCAGTGCGATATTTCGAGTGCTATACTATAGTCATACATCAAGCATTTGGGTTCGAATCCCGCATAAGCCACTACATCAACATCAATACAACCACCACCACCACCACCACCACCAACCACAACACCACAAACTCTCTAGATAAATGTCCAAAGGAGTTGAAGGCAGGCATTATATTCAAATAGAACGGGTTCGGGTTTATGGCTATTTTGACCGCGTTTTTCAATTTTTTTCAAATTGCTACTAAATCAAATTAGTGAAGGCTTTAAACCCGGCTCCTAAGAAAATCAAAAAAAAAATAAACAAATAAAAAAAAAAAAAAATTTCAAAATTTTTTGATCGGGCAACGGCAAACATCGCCTCTTCAAAAAAATTTTAAACTCATTCGTCCCCGCACACCTTCAACGTAGGGTTGTGTTCTGTGACAATTTTCAACTGGGGTTTTCTGGAGGCTGACTGATTTTTTTTTACAATTGTCTTTCCTGCGATTTTTTTCGTTTGGCGATATTTTGAACCGATTGTACCGCCAAACGGCCTCTAGAAAACTAGTTAAAAAATAATGTCACAAAAACACAACTACCTAGGTTGCTTGGGTGAATTGAAGTTTTGAAGTAGAACACATTATTTTTGAAGATGCGATATTTGCCGTTTGCCCGATTAGAAAAATTTGAAAAAAAATAGTTTTGATTTTCTAAAAGAGCCAGGTTTCAAAGCAATTCACTATATTTGACTTGATAGCATATTTGGGAACATAGAAAACTGCGGTCGCTACAAAAAACATTTTTAGACCCGGCACCTCCACCAACGTTGGAACACAATATAAAATGTCAAATTTTATTCCAACATTTTATAATAACAGTATTTGCGTTTAAAAAATAAAAACAGTAATAAATCTTTTCCCCGCATGAATTTTACGTCAGGGAAATCCGTCTTTACCCCTACATCGCCATATAAACAAGAAAAAAGCTCGTAACTTGGATTTAAAAGAATTGTCCCTATGCAAGATTTTCTAAAAGTTTTACGACTTTCTTTCTAACAGAGTCGTTAGCGAGATATCAAGAGTAGTATACGAGATCCATGGTAATAAAAACTCGCATGCGACAGAAATAATAAAATTCTTTAACTTCCCGAGTCTGGTGACAATAAAATAAAAACGAAGATTCGGCCCCGGGATGTAAGAGGAGGGTTACTAATGCATCAACCACTGCCCAAAAAACCACGTTTTTTGATTGGATGATTGGTACTGCTTAAGTCTCATATTTATGCACTTTCTATTCGAGACGATGAGTTGGTGATAGAGAGAATGCTTTGCTCGTTGGTCTTGTGGTTACCTATCGCTTCCAAAGCGAAGGTCCCGGGTTCGATTCCCCCTCAAAATCAGAAAATTTTTTTTCTTCCGTTTGGACTTAATCCTCAGTTCTTGTCTTAGGGGTTTTAACGGTGACTTTGGAGCCCTCCCAGCAACGAGCACAATAAATTTTAGGTTTTCTGAAACGACCTTGTTTATTCTGGCGTTGATTCGCGGGTGTTCGCACTGTCCAAACCCCTGATTGCTATATTTCCTATTAAAATATCGATCTTGGTTGGTTTCGCTCACTCGTCGATTGCGTCGGGGCCTCAGGGTTGGGTTGGTCGCTTTGATTTAAAATCCCCCACTGAAAAACAGTTAATTAATGATGGGTAACTCTAAATAAAATTTATTTTTATTTATTTATAAAAGAAGGGAGGGAGGGGAACCCGGTACCGGGACGTAGCCTACTCCTTTCGAAAATACCAAAGGGGGCCCAACGGCTTAACATCCCATCCGAAAGGACGGTGAACTTTTAGCATATAGGTTCCTCCCCTCCCGGTGCCGAGCAGGTCGAGGAGAACAAAACCTTACATTACTCTCGAAACCCCCCCTCTGCTCGAACCATTTTAGGACACCGGCCCCCCCTCTACCCCTACCACGCCCGATTCGCTTTTCTTCGGTGTTCGTGTGGAACCGTTAAAAAGATCCGGCTAAATCGCTGGCTATTCACGTTGTTAACTAAATAAATATATTTTATTTTATTTAAAAAACGTCTATCCTATTCAATTAAAAAAAACTGATTTTTACAAAGGAGGACAAGTAAATTGATTGATTGGATATTGCTTAACGTCTCATATTTATGCAACTTGGCTAATCGAGACGAAGGGATGGACGTAAGGGATGAGGCGGGGGGACAAGGGGTGGACAGGCCTGTGCTGGTCAGAACCAGTCACAACGTATGGGGGGGGCAGGGGTTCCCCACGTCATGGTCGTCTCCGTCTGTGTCATCATCCCCTCCTTTTTTTGATTTTGGGTATTGTTTAACGTCTCATATATGCAACTT